>PVKU01005230.1:0-127826 GCA_004027475.1 Anoura caudifer
CAATAAAGTCATTTTTAATGAAATACTAACAGGTATTCCATAAATAGAAGGATGAAGAGATGTAGGATGGAAGAAAAGCAATACGAGTAAAAATGTTGGTAAATATAAATGAACACTGACTATAAAAACAGCGGCAGCAACAACAATACCTTGTGATGTTTAAAACGTATAAACAAAATACAGAGCAGCAGCACAGAGAGCGGGGGAAAAGAGAATTAAAGCGATTTAAGATCCTTACACTGTCTGGAAGGTGGTAAAACTAATGTACATTGGAGTTGAATGAGTAAATCATGCATCTTAAAATCTCTACAGTAACCATTAAAAATTAACAGTATTCAAATTCAAATGACAGGAAAAAAAGAGAATAAAAGCGGCCTAGAACAAGTGAGGCAACTAGTAAGGTGGTAGTTTTAAATCCAGATACATCAGTAATAACATATATAGAAAACAGTTTAATGAAAAAATTAAGATCATTAGATTGGGGGGAAATGTATGCTGCTTATAAAAGATACACATTAAATTTCAGGAGCCAAACAGGTTGTAAATAAAAGGATCAAAAAAGACATAAAATGTAAACCTTAACTAGAAAACTAGGATAGCTATGTTATAACCATACAAAACAGATCTACAATGAAAGAAAAAAGGGATATTTCATAATTCAATTCACTAGGAAGATAAAACAATTCTTAATGTTATGCACTTAGTACCAAAATGCATAAGACAAAGACTGACAAAGCTACAAGGATAAACGGACAAATCCACAACAACAGTGAGGGACTCTAACCCAGTTCTCTCAGTAACTGGTACGCTGTGCAGACAAAATCATTTAGAAACACAACCTATTTAACATCTACAGAACACTACAACCAACAAATACAAATTACACATTCTTTTCAAGTGTCCATGAAATGTTTACCAAAGCTATCATAGGCTGGGCCATAATGCAAATCTCAACAAACTTCAAAATACTGAAATTATTGCTAAAATCAATAATAAAAAGATAACTAGGAAATCCTCATATTTAGAAAATAATCTCTTTCCAAATAAGCCACAGATCAAAGAAATCACAGTAAAAATTTTTAAATATTTTAAACTAAATAAGGATAATGGAAATGCAACATATCAAAACTTATGGCATACAGCAAAAATGGTCATGCTTTGAAGAGAATGTAGGGATTTAAATGCACATATTAGAAGATCTAAATTAATCGATTACAAATAATAAATGTTACACAGATCCAAATGTAACCTAATCAATTTCAATTTTATAGACAAAAACATATCCTATCATTTCCAGTTTTTTTGAAGTGTACCTTCTGTCCATTAGATTAACAAAGAAATGGCACCCAAAACATTCTAAGAGGATGCAACTACCTGTATAAAAACACTGCATCTATTGGTGAGGTCTTCAGCAAATTTATCCATTCTCTGCTCCTTAGATAAAATAGATTCCATTTTCATCATCCATGAGCTCACAAAGACGTAGTAAGACTGTACATCTCTAACAAAGGAAAATACTGAGGTTACTAAGCACAGAAAAGAAAATGTACTTCCATTTCTTCGTATTGGTTGGGATAAAATATTTCCTTGCAGCAGCCATTTCTTCTTACTGGTATTGAAAATACAGATATCATGTATACATATATAATTTATTCATTCAACAAATATTTACTGAGTGCCTATATAAGGCAAGCACTGTTTCTCAGTACTGAGAACAAAAATCAGCAGTAAAGAAAACAAACAAAAATCTCCACCCCCGTGAAGCTTACATTCTGAAAAGGGGAGCTATATAAGAAATCAATAACTAAACTTTCTAAGATGTCAAATGATATGGGGTACAAAAAAAATACAGCAGGGAAAAGGGATAGGGACTGGGATGGTTGGTACAATTTTACATACAGTGATCAAAGTAGACTCATTTGAGAACATGATTCTGAGCAAGATTTAAAGATGAATGAGTAATCCATACAAATATGTAAGAAGAAAATTCTAGTGAAGTAGCAAATGTAAAACATGTTAAAACAGAACATATGTCTGGCATGTTCAAATAATACCAAAGAAGTGAGTGGAGCACAGACAGCAGGGATAAAAATAAGGAAAAGGAGATCAACAAGGTACACGGACAGGGGACTAGGGGGGAGGAAAAGTGGAGAGTGGGGAGAGCCTTGCAGAGGGGACTTCAACGGAAACTCCCTAGAGGATGGGAGCAGAGTGACTTGATCTAACACTGAAGACTACACTTTTGGCTGATATGCTGAAGTAAACTATAAGGAGAATAATGGTAAAAGGAAAACCACTCAAGATGCTCCTGTGACAATGCAGCAGAAAGGGGATGACAGCTTGAGCCAGAATGGGAAAGTGGAAGTGGTGAGAATTTGAAAAGCCAGTATTTACTGAACGCTTACCATATACCAGCCACTGTTCCAAGCACTTTACACAAATTAACTAGTTCAACCCTCACATTAACTTTATGAGGTAGGTATTACGATTTCCATTTTAGAGTACAGAAAATTGACACACAGAAGTTACATACTCAAGATCATATAACTAATGAGCAAGTCAGCAAGTCAAGATTAAACCCCCAAATTAGGAAGCTTTCCTACCCTGGAAAGACTTGATATAATTATATGCATGCTGAATTCAAACACTAAAGCATTCTACCAATGCATCTCAAATCACTCAAGACAGGATCTTTTAGCCCACATGCTGTTTAAACTATGCTTTTTTAAAAACTCAGTGTGCAAAAACTGGACAATTCTCCTTTGTGGGATCTGACTTTACCAACTCTTTTTAAAAACTATCTACAGTTATAAGCAGGCATAGAAATGACCCATTACTGCTGATGAGAAACAGCTAAAGGACAGTACATCAGGGAAAGAGATTGAAGAGACCACTTAAGTAAGAGTAAAATCCCACAGAGGTTGTTGGCTAGCCGTACTGCCAAGCAATCTGATAATCTCAAGAACTCAGACTAAAGAAGGATTACACCAAAATTTATAATAAATGTGTTTTAAGGAGGTGAAACCCTACCATCAACTCTGAAAAAAAGGGTTTCTGCTGAGCCAGAATTCCATCAGACAAAAAACACCAATATTGTATTTCTGGCTTCGCCTCCAATGGTGCTGAAGTGTATTATCTGACTTGTGGATAATTCGATTTAAAAGTCTGGGACAAACATAAAGAGCAGTAGGGCACTGCCTCCACGTTTTTGGAGGACACTATGATCAGGACCCAGCAGGAATACAACGTACAGGGGAGGACAGAAAGATTCTGAGCAAGGACCAAAGGAAGGGGCCTAGACTATGGGGCCTTCCCCGAGAGCAATCATGTCGATAACATTAGAAAGAAGGCTAACACGCAGTCAAGAGTATTCACTCGGTGTTAGACCATAGCATGCAGGATAAGGCAGACTCTGTCTGTCACTCCGATCATCACTCCTGTACAGACTCCAGATGATCTTGTCTCCTATAAATATATACAAATAAAACTGCTTCAAGTTTTAAAAAGCAAGTTAACTGACAAATGGAGTACAAAAATGGTCAAGGGTCCTATCAGACTGTCAGCTTCATTACAAAATACAAACAGGAAAAAAATAAACCTCCAGCCCCAACATAAAGCACTATACAGTGTCAACACCTGTAAGTCAACTGGGGGTTTGAAACGAAGGTTCATACCTCTATCCTCTAACATCAGTTTCCCAGTGTCAAAATGGTTATGAATGAAAAGCAAAATACAGCAACCTACAAACCTGGGACCCTAGTCAAGAGATGGCCAGCACACGGGGCAAGCTGGGGTCTAGTGTACAGTGTGGGGCAGGGAACCTGTCCCCACCGCTTCTTCCTCACTTACATAATGGACTCTGGAGCATGACTGGGACAGCTCTGAGTCAACCCTCGACTTTTTCTAAAATGTCGGACATGCTGATCACAACATCCCCCCTCCCCCAGGTTTCACCACAGTGGAGTTGCTGCGGCAGAAGTGCAAGGAAACCAAAAATCTGTGCAGCTCTACAGTGACTGCATATCTTCAGAATCAAAATTCAGAAACATAAAATTTTACCATGTGGGATCTCTGAAAGTCAACTTATTCAACCTTCCAACCGACAAGATGCACTTTGCACAGCGCCCTGGACTGACGGTCACCTGTATTCCGCCCAGGCAGGTCTGGTGAGAGCGCACAGCACCTACCCTCAGAGCAGCCTACGCAAGGCTGTCGGAGACTCGAGAGTAGAAATGGCATAGGTTTGCATGCCCTCTACGTACCTAGCTGTGTGACCTGGCGAAATCCATTTCTCTAAGCCTCATTTTTCTATCAAAAATGGGACAAAAATAGTACTATTGAGAAGTTTACAGCTTATGCTCTAGAGCTGGACTGCCAGGCTCTGCCATCTACTTGTTGGTTAAACTTGGTAAGTTTACTCTTTCTGTACTTCAGTTTTCTCATCTATAAAATGGCAGTAACAACCATATCTACCCCTCATATCATTTTCTGATGATTAAGAAGATGATGATGTACATGAAATTCCTGGAATAGTTGCTGGCTTGTCAAAAGTATTGAATATATTATTAGTTATAGTGTTTATTTTCCACATAAGAAGACTGTTACAGGTTTCACATAAAGCATTGTGTTTAAAGCCTTTATTAGAATAATGCCTACTAAATAGCTAAGAGCTCGATCATGTTAGCAATTATTATTATGTCATTTTCATCTTTTAGTTCTAGTCCAACATTTTAAAGCTACAGAGATCAAATCTGTTCCCTCCTTAACCTGTATGCCCCTCAAATACTTAAAGACACCTACCACATCTTCCCCACATTTCTCTTTTAAAGGCCAAACTACACAGATTCTTCAATGAGTCTTTAAGGGGCATGGTTCTCAGATCTTCAGACATGCTGTTCAGCTTCACCTAGGGACGCTACAGTTTGTGACCCTCTTATTGTACAATAAAACATGGTACCACCAAACACCAACTATGATCTGACCAATAAGAAATCAATGAAACTACCAATTCCTGTGGTCCAGATAGTGTAACTACTAGTTTCCATAAGCTCGATATAGTTATTAATGTAATCTAAGTATGTATTGGCATTTTTAGCAACTGCATCATACTGTTAAAGAATATTAAGCCTCTGATAATTAAAATATCCACATCTTTTTAAAATTACTGCTATTAATCCTGATCCCAGTCTCCCTATCTTACTGAATTCATCTCTTTAACCTAAATCCAAACTTACGCCTTTATCTCCTCTCAACCCTGCTTCAAAATGTATTAGGGAGCTCTGAAATCCCTACCATAAGTAGTCCTGCCTGAATTGAGTTGTCACCTTCCAGTGACAACTCAGATTGTCTCTTAATCACAGATTGCGGAAGAATAATGCTTTAGGCCGGGGTGTCCAACATTCTGGCGTCTCTGGGCCACACTGGAAGAGAGATGTCTTGGGCCACACATTAAATACACAAACACTAACAAAAACTGATGAGCAAAAAAAGCGTTTTAAGTAAATTTACGATTTTGTGTTGGGCTGCATTCGTAGCCATCCCGGACCACATGCGGCCCGCAAGCTACAGGTTGGACACCCCTGCTTAGGGGATCTCCTATATTTGATGAAATTCTTCCCCCATCGAGTAGCAGCGGACCCATTTCCCCTGGATAGTCAAGATCAACACAAGGTGGGTAAGCATGCTCACTGTCCTTTCAGTAGGTCAGAGAGAGAAACCGTGTCCAGCACAGGGCCAGGGGCCAAGTCCTGTGTCCCTTACAGCCTTCACCAGGTCAACATGTGATTTTAGCACTGCACTCAAGTAAAGATGTGCAGTAAATTTAACTTTCAATGCTAGGTGATGACAACATTGGAGCTCTTTATAACATTTTCTCTATTTTGTGTACATTTGAAAATTTACAAAATAAGAGTTAAAAAAATCAGAGGTTAATATCAGAAGAAACGAAAAGCATTCTTTTAAGGAAGACTAAGGTACAGATGGTAATTACTTTTCCCTTTAAACCTTTAGTTTTTAACTTTTTAAATACGTATCTACATTAGTTTCCTAAAAATAAAGAAAAGAAGTACATAAAATTA
The DNA here is from genome assembly GCA_004027475.1 of Anoura caudifer. Taxonomy (NCBI): domain Eukaryota; kingdom Metazoa; phylum Chordata; class Mammalia; order Chiroptera; family Phyllostomidae; genus Anoura; species Anoura caudifer. The sequence goes on from PVKU01005230.1 coordinate 6,078, forward strand.
AAGTCAACTCCTCCAAAAATCAACATTGAACCATGGACACAAAATGTTTTAATGACATCTACTATAGACTTCACTTTAAACAAAAACTACTTAATGCACCTGATAATTACATGTGCATGTATGTGTGCATATACATGTACATGTCTGTATACCTGTATACACGTACATAAACACACACACACACACACCTCTCCAAAAAGCATCATTTGCCTAAATCTTAAATGAAGTATAATCTTAAAAACACAACAAAGAAAACTCCTAGAAAATAAATTTCCTAGAGAATGCCCAACCTTTTCCCTGGTAATGAGTAAGTATGTTTGATTTTATAATTGAAATGTTTAAACTTTGAAAACATAAAATATCTAAATATTTTCATTACAGGTACTTCTTAAACCTACTTGGTAAGTGATTGAGCTTTCTGCTGTAGGAAAGTATCTCTGTGTATTTTAATGGCTTGAAGACTTTTTCTGTCTAGAAGTTTGGCAGCTGCTGGTATTTTCTGGATCAAAAAATTATCAGGAAACCAAATAATATTAGCAGTTAGAGTGATGGCTGGTACCTGAAACCGTAACCATAAGAGGAAACAAATTAAAGAAGGCTAAACAATAAGTTGTTTAATAGTTCTGCAATACATAATGGAAGACAATTTATTTCAAGAAAATAAATCACAAAAAAATCCTCATTTATATATTATGAGACAAATTATCTTACTATGGCACAGTTAAGGCATTCTGGTGTTGGGTATAGAGCATAACAATAATTTCATCCTGCCTAAGTGTTAAACACAACACAACAAAACACATGTGCACACACGCACACTCTCTCATGGATTTTAAGATGAACAAATATATGCAAAACAATCAAATGGAAATCCTCATGACCTTCACTTTCACTCTATATTAGCATTCAGAAAAAGTAAAAAAATAAATACCCAGGATGGCTGGGTTTTCATGGTCACTTATCACTTGATTCTTCACACGAACTAAATTTTCAATTTTTTTAAATCCTTATCCAAGGACTTTTTTTTAAATTGCTTTTAGAGAGAAAGGAAGGGAGAGCGAGGGAAACATCAACATGTGAGAGAAACACCGACTGGTTGCCTCCTGTACTTGCCCAGGCCTGCGATCACACACATCTGGACCAGGGATAAGACCAGCAAACCTAGGTATGTGCCCTGATCAGGAATTGAACCCACAACCCTTCGGTTATGGGATGATGCTCCTACCAACTGAGCCATATTGGCCAGGGCTAAATTTACAATTTCTAAATCAGGTGCCACATCATGGAAACAGGAAAAATGTAAAAAAAAATTTTTTTTAATTTTTTTTCTACTTCAATAATGAGAATAAATGGCAACAGGTGGAAGAGAAAGGAGAGAGAAAAGTAGTAATAAGTCAATGTATAGGAAAAAAATCTGGAAAACCACCACTAATACATATTTATATTATGTAGAATTATAAAGTATTTTCATGTACTATACTACTTATTTCTAGAATGCTAGGGGCTTTTTTAATGACTATATTTTTGTAATTACAAAAGTTATTTTTTGTAAGCAGAAATACATTTTAACATATTCATTTTTATCCAGAATCTGTCATCTACTCAAATTGAAAAAAATAAACATTGCAAGTTCTTACCTTCTTACAAATGTCCAATAAAGACTTATAAAACTTTTTATCAATAGTTCGAAAAATTTGAAAGTGTAGTACAAAGAGACCACAAATTCCAACATACTTGTCTCTCTGGTCAATTTCAGAAGGCTCTCCTTAAAAAAATGGTAACATGAGAGAAAAACAGAACAAGTATATTTAAAATTCTACTTCCAAGGAAATGCAAACTTTATAAACAAAAGCCAAAGAATGCACTATACATTACCAAGTCTGGCTTCTACATTTGCAAAAATCGAGCGAATGCTATGTGCAAATTCTTCTGCAAAAGTGCTATTTTTTGACACAGATACACCTCCATTGAGAGAATCAAACTGCTGCTCTATACAGGCCTAGAAAGGAAACATTTAAAGAGAAATTTAACTCTCAATAACAGTTTATTAAACAAACTTAAATATAGTGTGTGATGAACAGCTACATTCATCATTTTAATTTTACTAGCACTGAAGTTCAGGTTTTTATCTTGATTTACTATTTAAATCCTTTTGAGTGGAAAATTTATGTGTACTTATATATTTGAGTACCAGTTATGTGAAATAAAACTAAATCAAAAATCTGTAATTCAATATGAAGAGATATACTCAGTGATGTATAAAGACCTATCTGATGAAGCACTAGAAAACATGTTTTATTATTTACTTTGTACTTTTAAAAGTAGAGTTTATTTTTTCTGTTTACAATTACTTTCCTACCATTTTATTACAGCAGGTGTAGAAATGTCTCCTGGAAAAACAATCAATGACAAAAAAAATTACCTTCTAAATCTAATGGATTAAAGTTAAATTGTTTTAAACAAGAGTTTGGATGAATCTGTTAAAATTGTGGTTATGTAAAATATAAATTAAAGGTAACCTTGAAGCAGATACTACATGGAATATAACGCAACTTCTGGTAGATACTGCCCATAGCATTACTGTTCAACAGAATTTTCTGTGATGATGGAAATGTTCTACATCTGTGTTTTCTGGTATGATGGCTGACCACAAACAATATCTGGCTATTTTTCCTCCAAGCCTTATTGAGGTATTATTGACCAAAAAAAAATGTAAGTTTAAGGTGTACAATGTGATGACTAAATTACCCGTAGCTATTAAGCACTTGAAATGTTGTCAGTGTGGCAGAGGAAGTAAACTTTTTATTTTAATTAATTTAAATTTAAATAGCCACATGTGATTAGAAACTACCTGGACTGTACAGATCCAAATCATATTCTCTGAGCCTTGGAAGAATTAAACAGACTTTTAAAAGGTAGTTTCACAAACCTAAATCTAGAGGTTAACCACAAACACAGTACTTAACACAACTGCTTAGATAATATTCCTTGAAGAGCTTTACTTTTTTATACACTTTAAAGAAAAAAACCCTCACCGCCAAATACAACTAGTACACTAATTTTGTTTGCTAGTAGATACTGAAATAATTATATATTAGTAGACTAACAATGTTTTAAGACAAAGCACTTTTAAAGAAAAACATATTCAACAGTATGTTGGTATGCTATAAAAGTATCCTACTATAATTCTGAACATAAACCCATTTATTATACACTGATACAGCTCTTGTACCTGAAATATCATTCCATCAAGTAACTGCCCTTCTAGCTTCAGCAAGAACTTTTCAAATGGCTTTAGTTTTTCTTCTTGAATTCCAAATTTTGAAGGATTGTGATGGATAGATTTCAGTAACCTTGTGGAAGATTATAAGACCACAAATTTTTAAATTAAAAATTTTCCCAGAAATGAAAATTTCATATTTGTATTTCTTGTTTGGTTCTACACACTGAAAAAACCTGAACCAAAAAAAACAAATACATTTAATTTTCTAATCATTCCTTTTTATATCACCTTAAATTCAGATACTTGATGTTCTCTAGACACCAGACATTTAGTAAACTTTTAGACTGAATAAAATGTGTTGACTTAAAAAAAGTCTTGGACTATACAATGAATCAAATTAAACTCAGGAAAAACAACTGTCCTTTGAATAGAACCCAAGGAAAACATAAATCATTCTGAGTCCTAAGATAGTCCAGAATCAGGATGCTTGTATAAAGCTTGTATAATGCTTGTATAAAGGTGTATCATACTCTCAAACGAACCCACCTGAATTAAAGAATGGTTATATCTATATAAAAACATCCGACATGAGATTCTTCTAAATACATACTTCCAAGTCTTTTAAAGGACTTGCAGTATTTATATCTGTTTACTTTTTACCAAAACAAAGAGATTATTTTAACTGGCTCACCTTTTATACATAGTCCAGTGGTCTTTTAATGTGATATGATTATCGATAATTTCATCCAGGGTAAGCAAAACTGTTAGCAGCTCTCCCAAGTGCTCATACATAGTCTGTCAAAAAACCTTTAATGATTACCATTTAATCACTAGTTAGAAGTTAAGCTTCACGTGAATTTTTAAAGTTAAGCACATTTTAGCTAATTACTGAATTAGTTAAAGCAGTGGGTAAATCAGTTTATTAAGCTCAAATGAAACTACTAATCCTCAGATGGAATAATCCGCTTCAAATAGAGAAACACTTGGCCCAATATTTCATCCTTAACTGTGATACTGCAGATTTGTTTCACTCTCCAAAGAGACCACTCAGAGAATCTGCACTGGGCTATACTGGGGAAAACTAAGGGTTACACTGCTGGTGGGTCAGTCATGTGGCATCAGCTTCACAAATGAAAGAGAACAGGTTCAAAAAAACAATCCTTTAAAACACTTGCTATAATTGTTGCACTTCCCAATCATACAAACTCCAAAGTAAAATCAAGTAAAATTTAGTTTTATAGATCAAGTTAAAGTACTTTTACCTGAAAATGAACTCCAGTTGTCTCTATAATTTTGGGTGCACCTCTATAATAAAAAAAATACCCAAGTTAAAAAAATGTATCCTTTTTTGTCATAGTTCACTTTTATTTTAAGAACACATAGTAGCAGGAGCTCTTGGGATTTTAATATGAATTTATCTTTATTTCAGCTTTAGTCTATAAAATTTAAGAGATCCAAGGACTTACTACCATGTTCCACTTTCCCAAGAAGGGAACTAACAGGTACAGAGTCTGGACTTCCTTGCCTCTACCCAACTCAGTGGATAGGGATACGACAGTATGAGGTCCATGTATAGCCTTAGCCGTTTAATACTAAAGGATCTAGCTTGGGAGGGAGGGAGGGAGGGAGGAAGGGTGAGAAATAAAACTGATATTCATTTCTTTCTAAACTACTAGGGCCCAATTCCCAACTAGAATCTGTTACCCTACACAAACTATTTGAGTTGTCATCCCTACTGAAAAACAGTGTATACAACTAGGATTACACCCAAAATCAAAAGCCCTAAAATAATTTAATTTTACCTCCTAGAGATTCTATTCAACAGTAAATAATTTAAAATAGTACTTATATATCAAAGCATATATATTCCACAAGACAAATATTTTAAAATTAAACACACAATCCATCCAATAAATGTCATCTTCCTGGGGCAGGGGTGTGGTGGTAGGGATTTACACACTAAGGACCGAAGTGCACACCAAGCACGGCCGTGGCTGGGGGAGCTGTGCTCTTTCCCTTGTGCCATGAGAGAGTTTCAGTGAAAGGACAGAACATAAATACCTGACTGAGGGGCAAACGTGAGAATGACAAACAGTTAACATCATCTTCCAGTTTACAAAAGAGTTAGGGTGTAGCATGGCATGTTAGAACAAAAATGAATGGATTGGTGAAAACAGTACCTAAATAGCTATGGAATCTTGGCAAAGTAATTCCTCAGGGCCTCAGTCATCTCTTCTCATAATTGAGAATCCCTACTCATATACCTCAACAAAGTTATTGTCCAGTTTCATTAAATGCAGCCACGCACCGCTTAACCACAGGGATGTGGTCTAAGAAATGCGTCATGAGGGGACTTCATCATTGTGCAAACATCACACAGTGCACTTACACAAACCTAGATGGTACAGCCTACAATACACCTAGACTATAAGTTATAGTCAATTTCTCGATAAGGTACGAAAAATAAATTTCCCTCTATCCCCTGGGCTCTTGACTGAGACATCCCTATAGTAAGAGAGATTTTATTTTAGTACAGGGTGAGAGACACTCTTAAAATTGAAGATTTCACTTACAAATGTAAATGTCTTTTTACAAAGAATAACTTCTACTTGGTTTTCAGAGCTTCTCCCTTGTCTGTTTTTTAAATAATCTTTACGTATTTTAGTATAACAAATTCTGTTCCCCTACAGCTCCCAGGCTACAAACCTAGGATGTTACTATCCTGAATACTGTAGGCAACTATAACACAACAGTAAATATCTGTGTAATGCATTGTGCTATGACATAACTACAGCTATGTCAGTAGGTGATAGGAATTTTTCAGCTCCATTATAATCTTATGGGACCACCATCGTACATGTGGTCCCTAAGTAAGTGAAATGTCATTATTCATCACATGACTATAGTAAGAGGGGAAAATTTTAAAGACTATTAATCATGCAAGATAATTATTTTGTGATAGTAAGAATGGTAAGAACTCTATGAAAATTTGATCATTTTTCTTGAATGCAGAGCAGTAGTCCCCAAGCCTGAAAGATTATTAGAATTACTCACAAATATGTATGTCAATTCCCTAACCCCATTCCTAAAGATTCTGCAGTTTAACAAAAATCTCATATGATTCTAATGAGCCAGGGAATCTTCAATGTAAAGGAGGGAGGAAAGGAGTAAGAAGACAGAACATGGTATGTTAAGCTTTTTCTATAAAATCAAATTTCTTTATGATTACTCTGTCCATATTCTCATTCAGACAGATAATGGGTTCATTCACCACGTAGAAACTGTGACTCATTAACCTATCATTTCTTCATTAAACACATCAAGTAGAGTTTGAAATAGCATGAGTGTTTAAAGAATGCTGAATAAGTGAATGAAAGAATGAATAAGTGAACAAACAACTATTTCAGGTTATCAACTAGTTTTTGAAAAACATTTCCTGTATTTCTATTATAAACACAAAAATATTTCTAAAATCCATTACTTGTTACTGATATAGAGGGCAGCCAACTGATGGACTACATTCATCACCACTTCATAGCACCTCGTAACAAAACAAGACAGTTCCTGAAATGACAAGTTGGGTATATGTTACAAAGTTGCTTTTTAAATGTCACCATTTGACTGAATTTTAGGGTAACAAGTTTAAACAAAAGCAAAACAGTTTTCCAGGAAGAACTCCAGTTAACCTGCAGCCAACTTCAAGCATCCCTCAAGCAATCAATTCTTAACTCATCTCCAGCATCCCAAGTCACTGCTACCTCTCTGCCCCCGCATGTCATTCATTCTTCTAGTTTATATCTTATGTTTTACCTGTGTAACTCCTGAATGACAAAGACTGTCTCATCCCTTCTCTGAATATCCACTGCCTACCATAGCAGCGAACCCTCAACTGCTTCTCAATAAATTTCTGTCCTATCAGATGAATAAACAAATAAACATCTGAATGAATGAAGAAGCACAAAAGCTGCCAGTTTTAGAAAGTATGATGATGAGGGGAAAGGGCTCTCCAGAAATCACTCTCATATAACTTCACATGTTTACCTTTAACTTTATTTATAAACAGAACTGGCACAAGGCAAGTGAAGTATTATCTTAGGAATATGTTTGAGATTAAATAACTGACTTGCATATACCATGTCCCACACCTCCTAAAAATTTTTCAGAAGCTCTCAACTTTTAAACCTATAGAAACAGTTTATATCCTAATGTACTTAAAACATGATAAACCTGTGCTGTTCCAAATTTTACACTATAGAGGCAGGAATTTCAGCTGGTTTTGTGCACTGCTGTATCCCCAGCACCAAGGATGATCTGTAACATGTCTACATTCATAAAACACTTGCTGAACGTTTAAAACTGAAATTTTATGCAGCTCTCAGTGAAATCCAAAAACAATGTAACATTTTAAAAATGAAAATAATGCATTTCAATTTTACTTAAATAGCTCCAGTTTTAGATTTATTAAATTTCTAAAAAGTTTAATAAAAGCAGAGAAAGAATAGAAAAATGGAGGACAAGCAGCACAAAGGAGGCAGAAACAAGTCCAGATATATAATAGACTTTCTAAGACAGAAATAGAATAAATTAGCCAATTAAAAGACAAAGATTTTCAAATTGCATACAAAATCAAAATCCAGATATGTGCAGTTTTAAAGAAACAAAGCATAGTGACACTGGAAGCTTGAAAGAATGAAGAGATAAATCAAGAAAATGTTAACTCAAACAGAGCTGGAGCAGTGATATTAAGATCAGACAAAACAAACTGTTAGCAATACTACAGCTAATTACTATATACAATATATATTTATATATTATATACATATTATCATAGCCTAAGAGGGTCACCATATAATGATAAAAAGATTCAATTTATTAGAAATTACTAACAGTTCTAAACCTGTATGCAACAAATAAAATATCTTCAAAATAAAAAAATGTAAAATTTAATAAAACTAAGGGGACAAAGGGACACAATGCTGGGACCCTACAAATCACGTTTCTTAAGACTCCTGCCCAGAGACTTCCTGTTAGGTTCTGCCAACAGGTGGCACTAAAAGGAGACTAGAGGGCAGGAAAAACATCCTATTTCTTCCTGTTTTTATCAACGTAGTCCAGGCAGGAGCAGCTCCCGCCAGCAGTGGCAGACTGCTCCAGCCCCCAGCTCCTTCCAACGCTAGGGAGCCAACCTGCACTGCCCTCTCAGAGGCACCAGCAGCAGCCAGGCGCACTACTCCCTCAGAGGTGTAATGCTAATTCCAGGCGCTTGCTCCTCCAAGCTCCCAGATCCCAGCCCCCCAACCTCTTCCCCTTTCCCCCTAGGTGTAGAGGCGGTATCTGCTTCCTCTGGATCACCTCATTGTTCTCTTTTCACTCAGTGCTCCAACTTTTATGTAACTAACTACCTATGTTAAAACCTCCTCATTTGAAGTATCTTGTGTGAATTGTTTCCTTCACTGGACCCTGATTGGCCCATATCATAATACAGGGTAATTTAAACAAAATGCTCTCAAATTAGGTCAAGTAGACCAATAAAAAGTACTAATGATATAAGAGATCTGAATATGTGAGCATGCTTGATTCAATGAAATAATCACATCTTATACCCAACAATCAGAAGGCAGGTAGAATTATGGGTATTTTTACCTCATCTCCAATTTTTGCTTTTGTCATATTGTACAAGCATTGCTTTTATAATAGATAGATGAGAAAGAAAAATTATTTCATTGCTTTGAAAAAATTAAACCATAAGACCTAGAATAACTAAAATTTGGCAGTGAGCCCCAACAGGTGTGGCTCAGTTGGTTGGGCATCATCCCACAAAGTGAAAGGTCACCAGTCTGATTCCTGGTCATAGCACATGCCTGGGTTGCAGGCCTGGTCCCCGGTCAAAGAATGTGTTAGAGACAACCAATCGACGTTTCTCTCCCTCTCTTTCTTCTTCCCTTCCCCTCTCTAAGAATAAATAAACAAAATCTTTTAAAAATAAATAAAATAGAACTTTGTAGTGATGATAAGTGTATTTAAATTGAAACATTTGGTTAGAAGCATCAAGTGCATGTGCTTGCGACACCTCATCATTGCTCATGTAACAGCTTAATCACCCCTATTAACAACTTTTTCCTACATAGTATAAAGTTTAAATTATTTTAAAAGATACAGTGATAAGTTGTCCATAAATGAAATTATACAAAGAAACTTATTTTGATCTTTACTTCCCTAAAGACACTATGAAAATCTTTTAGGAATCACAATCTCCTTCATTATAATCCAATGCCAATTAAGTGTCTTACCCTCATAGTACAAATTTTTTGCATTTGAAGGTTTCAGAGATCTTTTTTAATTATCTGTAATTCACTAAAATTTTTCAAAGAAAAACCTTAATAAAAAGTAAAAATCAATTACCTGTAAGAATGAAATAAATCTCCCCATTTGTATTTGGCAATCACCTTCCACCATGCTAGAATCTGTGGCTTTAAAAGGCAAAATGAAGAATTTTATTTCAATTATTTTTATATAAACTAGACCAATACCAAAAAATAAAAATGATTTTTATTCATTAGTACATCTTCTAACCTGCATAGTATTAACAGAATTTTTACACTGAAATAAAAAAAGAAAATCTTTAATTACTCAATTGAAAGTAACCATCTGTTTTCCTATTTAATAAATTTAAGGAAAATTCTCATCTAGCTACAATGCTTTATAATTTATAAAAATATCACAAATAGGTTTTAGAGAACTTGCTGCTGCTTCATCACTCAGGTTTTTTTTCACCTGTTTATCAAACAAACCAACCAACAAAAAAATCTGAATGCTTTTCTCACACTAATACCTATGGTAATCCTAGAATTGTCTGTTAACTTTTTGTTCATTTCAATATCGAAAAGGCATCACAACATTACAATGTGAAATTTTAAAGCTTACCTCCTTCTCCATAAAACAAGAGACCGTTATAAAATTTAGTTTCAGCCTGTTTTAAAAAAATTAAAATAACTTTACAAGGTGCTCTTTTGTTTTAAAGTTCCTAGGCTCTTAGTCATCCATATTCAGTAATAAGCAGAGGACATCACTTATAAAGAAATTCACTTCAATTCAGAAGCTGCTTATAGTTCAGATAAATTTATCTTTAGAGTACCAAAAATTTCACTGACAGTCCATGTTATTCCTTGATTTCTCTCATCTTTCCTTTGCCTTCTCTGAGCACTCTACTGTACACCCTCCCATTAGTTCACAGGAGACAGAGAGCAAACACACAGTACCAAAACACAGAGGAAAAATGAGTTACCAACTGCTTTCAGAGTTTTGATTGCTCATGGGCAAGGAAACACAAAATATGTAAAAAATCCAAAGCTTTTTAAAAATATCAGTTATATCTAGAAAGCAAGTATATACGGCAGGTAACAGACTTTGAAAGTATGCAGACCTCAACTTAAACTGTTGTACCAGTAAACTGTCAGGCAAGGGACACCCTCTTTAAACCCCACTTTCCTCATCTATTCCTCACATAACTCCCTGGGTGGTTGTAAGTATTAACAGAGTTAGCACGGTGTTTGGTACATAGTATTCTGTCATTACTATTATTATTTAAATAAATAATTCATTTAATATTCAATAAATATTCATGCACAATGTACACATATAAGCACATAGTTCCTTTTAAATTGTTTTTAACATCTTAAGAATACAAATAATTACCTCATATTTTAATTTCTTGATTTCACAACAAAGTGCAGCATAAACTGTGATGACTTTGTTTAAGACCTAGTTTCATGAGTAAAAATATAAAAAATAAATAAATTATAGTAGGAAATTACAGCATTTTAAAAATATATTTTTAGGTTTAGGAAACTGTACCTTGTTTTCAGTCTTTATGAGTTCCAAAAGAGAAGACTGTTCATAAGGCAAAAGCTATATAAACAAGAGAAAGAGTATTTCTTTTTAATTTGAAAAGAACCACTGAAATCTTAAACACACAAATGGAGACTTGTTCTATTCTACTTAAACTTGTGTTAGACCCGATACTCAGCACTAGCACCATACCAGATAGGGAGTGACTACTAATGGGTATGGGATTTCTTTTTGGGATGGTGACAATGTCCTAAAGTTGGTTCTGGGGCTGGTTGCACAATTCTGTGAATACACTACAAACCAAAGAATTGAATGATATGTGAACTATATGTCAAGAAAGCTTATTTTAAGTCAGTATGTGACTTAGGACAGCATCTAGTACATAATAGATGCTCAATAAATGTTATTAAGTGGTAACAGGTTACAGTTTTAAAGATGATACAAGACAGAACTACCTTGAAATGGAATAGAGCAGGAGTGACCTATTTTATACATTATTAAATTACTCCTGCTCTGGCTGGTGTGGCTCAGTTGGGTGTCGTCCCACAAACCAAAATGTCTTGGGTTTGATTCCAGGTCAGAACACATGCCTGGGTTGTGGGTTTGGTCCCCAGCTGGGGCATGTGCGGGAGGCAACCAATCCAAGTTTCTCTCTCACATCAATGATTCCATCCCTCTCTTTCCCCTCCCTTCCCCTCTCTAGAATAAAAAATATATATATTTAATTACTACCACATCAAGATTCCCTAAATATCATGAAGGAGCTTTTAAAAATGACAAAAATATCCTGTATCTTGATTGGGATGAGTTACATGGGTATATGTGTTTGGCAAAACTCATTGAAAAGTGTATTTTAAATCTATGTATGTAAAATAACCTCACCTGAATATTCTATTCCAACCCTGGTCATTTTCTTGATGAAAAAAAAAAAAAAAGCTAGCTCAGAGTTGGAATCTGTCATTCTTGACACTTAAAAGGCTTTGAGTTTGTGTCAGTCTTTAAAAACACAAAAATTATCCTGTATGGCTTAGAGAAAAGGAAATTAATAATCTTTCTCCATGTTTCTTTCAGTTCTCTAGATACCAAATAATATGTTTCATTTTCAGTAATTATGTTTTTGAGATATAGTATGTCCTAAAAATGTATGCATAAATTAAAAAAATCAAACCTTTAATGCTATAGGATCAAGATTAAAATCCCAAACGTCTCCAATTGAATCATCCAGTGCATCCTCAATTCTTCTCAATTGAGACGTATACTCCTCAAGAAATTTCCCGTAATTCTTAAGCTGAACTTCAGCATGAATTTCTAAATGCAAATGTTAAAACAGTATGTGAGAAGTACAAAAATTACAGGATGTTTATTTCAAATAATCTCAAAAGTCACAGCAAAATAGATACTAAGCATTGTTAAAGGTATTATTCTGGAATATCTTAACTTCTTAGAAATAAAGTTTCAAAGTTTAACAATAATTCGGCTTTTAAAATTTTCCAGATAGATAAAATAATTTTAAAAATAGGTGCTGCCATATACAGAGATATATATATATATCATCTTAAAACTAACTTTAAAGTATTATGAAAAAGTCACTATCCCATTGACCCTATTATCCAGGGCTTTTAAACTTAAAATAATTCCTTAGACAACTCAATGTTCTGATTCTATATTTTAATCATAAACAACAGTTATGAAAAAAAATCCTGACCTGAATCAAGTGCAAAAATTGGTGTTGTCATACAAGCAAAATTTAAAAACATAATTCTTAATTCTAAGCACAGTAAACTGTTTAAAAATACACCAATATATTGTTTTTGAAATGCATTTAGACTTGTTTCATCATCATATTATTCATGTAATGCTCCAAATTTAACAAGATATTTTGTTTTATTCTACTAGCATAACAGAGTTGGAAAAGCCAATAAAGAACACTAAGTTCAGAGTACTAGGTTTATATTTACAGAATTTACATACCAACAAATTCTAAAGAGTCACTGGAATAAACTGAATAGTAAAGGTATATACATCAATACTAATGAAAGTAATATTCTACCCTATACATAAGAATTCATTACTTATTACAAAGGCAGCAAATTTGCCCTGGCCAGGTAACTCAGCTGGTTAGAGCACTGTCCCAATTCGCCAAGGTTGCAGGTTCAATCCCCGTCAGGGCACATACAAGGATCAACCAACGAATGTATAAATAAATGAAACAACAAAAATCTCCCCATCCCGCAAATAAATAAATAGAAATGTTTTTTAAAAGGCAGGAAATTCACCTTCAACTCAGTTTTTTTATTAATGTGAATAACCTTATTCAACTTCTATCTTCTTATTAATAAAGGTAAAATTTTTCTCTCCTCAAATCAGCAATGCAAAGCAAACTCTAAGTATCTTCTGATTCATAAAGACCTAGCTCCTCACTGTCCCTTATTTTACACCTAATGCACTGAATCAAGTGGATCAATTTAATTCGTTAAGTTCCTATCTCATTATAGCATTAACCCAGGCAATTTTGAAAAACAATTAGTCTAGATAATACTGATCCACAGTCCAAAAATTAATGAAAATCAGGCACAGAAATGAAGGGTCTTTTCCCCACAATTTAAATTAAAAACTGCATAAGATTCTCAAAATCTCAAGTACCCGTCTAATTCTCACTTACATGGAAAGTTACCACAGCTGTATTTAACCAGAAAATGAGTTCTTAAAGACAAAACTACAAAAACATGCCAATAAATTATTCATTTAGTCTGCTTAGGAATTCACAAAGTAGCAGGCAAAAGAAAACCTATAACATCATCAAAGCTCCTTGTTGGTAATATAAGGAATAGCTGTAATACCAGTAAAAGTTAGAAAGATTTAAAATAAGAATTACATGGTAATTATTCAAAAGTGAAATTCCAAAAACCTATTTACACGGTTATGTCTTCCAACAGACTGCATTCTTTGTTGTCCCTTTGTATCCCCAATACCTAGCACAGTGCCTGGTACACGGAAAACGTCTGAGTAAATCTGATCATTCCACTCTCAGGTGAACTGTTTCCAAACCCAGTAACATATTTTTACTTCAATTTTTTGAAGATGAACGTCAAGATTCCACCTTACCCGTTACAGTTCATTACTTAAGGGAAGTGGGGGGAGGTTGTAGGGGGATAAATGGTGATGGGAGGAGACGACTTGGGGTGGTAAACACAGCACAATATATACAAAAACGATGTGTTATAGAATTGTACACCTGAAACCTACAGAATTTTAGTAACCAATGTCACCCCAATAAATTCAAAAGAAAAAGAAGAGAATTCATTACTTATTCCAAATGGGAAAAAGAGAAACTTTGTAACACTAAATACAGAATCCTCTCTCCCCAAAATTAAAAGATTTTATTACCACCAAGATTGTTTTCTTTAATGCTGCATGAAAGCTAATATCTTGTGGAACGTTTGGTGAAAAACTACAAACCATCCTGAGTTAAACTCAGGCTTCTTTGCGAGACTAATAAAATTTAATTCAATTTAAGTACACATGAATCTTTCATTAAAATTAAGCAAATTTACACGTAATTTTTTTAAATTACATTCACCTTTTGGAAAAACTGCACTAAAAAACAAATTCACATCAGTATGTCCCAATACCTCTTATATCATTTATACAGATTAATATCACAAAGATAAGAAACAGACTGCCAACTTGTAGTAATCTCAAGTAGAGTTTCACTAAAATAATTAATTTGGCTTCTAAATTTTGCCGCGTGGAATTGAATTTATTAGGGTTTTTTTTTGTTAAATGAGACAATTCGATTTTCTGAAGCGAACTTTGAAACACATTTGCTGTAATTTGTGAAACCTTTCTAGCTGCAGTGGAAACAGCAGGACCTCCCTTTTATCTAACATAAATAAAAAGCATAGTAGGAGATAAATTAGCATTCACGAGTTTATTTTTTACCACGAAAAGAGTTGTTCTTCGCTCTAGTCTATGGTTATAAGCGTGTAAAAGAAAAAACACTCGAACTTCCAAAAAAGTTGGTTTGGGGAGGAAAACAAGAAAAACAGGAAACCGAAACAGGAACCCAGACCTCAGCTTCTTCTCAAAGTGAACGCTCGAAGGATCTGGCGAAAGCCCAGGAGACCCAGGGCCAGCCTCCGCTCCGGGGCTGCAGGGCCTCCCTGGACCCGCCCCGCCCGTGTCCCCGGACTGCAGAAGGCGCCGCTCCCCCACGGCCACGCGGGCTCCCCGCGTGGGGACAGTCACCGCCCCCAAACCCAAGCCCTGACCCGCCTCTTCTAGGAACCCTAACCCTGCACGTGACGCTAGAGAGCGCTTCCCTCTCACGTCCCAAAGGGCAGAAACTGCCCCTAATCAGAGGGCTGCGCAGCAACCGCGACGCAGAGCCCTCCCGCAAGAGCGCCGCCAGAGTTAAGGCCCGAGCGGGAGCGTCCCCCCCCACCCCGCAGCTCTTGTCCTGCAGCTCTCCTACTCTGCGAGCCGTCGTCAACGCGGTCGAACTCCCAGTCCGGGGACAGAGTCTCCACCGCCATCACCTCGGCGCCTCCCTCAGTCACAGTACCAACCAGCCTCGGTGACTGACAACGGCAGCCTCACCCCGGCGGCTGTCACAGCACGTGACTTCCGGCCCTAGCCCCGCCCCCGCGAGCAAGGGTCAGCTGGGTTTAAAGCCCCTGCGGGCCGGGCCGTGGAGGCCGCTGGGAAAGCGAGTCCTCTGCAGTGGCCGGGGGCTGCTGCCGCGGCGGCGGCGGCGGTCCTCTGGGTGTCGTCTTGTTTTGACTTGGGCACTTCTCGTCTCATGCCACACCTATACCTTCAATTTCGCCTTGCAGTCTCTAGACCATATTTAATACCTGTGGAGTTGCTCTCGGAAAGGCAAAATTGATGGGGTTGGGGCTTCACAGGAAGGCGTGGTCCTGGAGGAAGTCGCTCTCCAGGCGCTTCTTCCAAGAAGCCGGTATTTCCAACCCCCTCCTCGTCGCCACCATTAGGGAGCTTGCTGCTTTCCTCCTGCACGTCCTGTGCGATTACTCTTGAGAAGAAACGGCTGTGCGAGAGGAAGAGTTGCGGAATTTTACTACTCTGCCTACAATGCATTCACCGCTCTCCTCTCCCTCCTCTCAAAAAGGTTGGGGATGCGGGCGGGGGGCGGGGGAGAGAAAATGCTTGTACCTGTCTCTTCCGTGGAGGAGAATCTGTGTTACCCAGTAACTCCAGTAAGATATATAGCAATGTTCATTACTCCCTGGTTTTTAATAGATAGTAATGGGGAAAGATCGAAATGTCCATCAATAGGGAATAATTATAGAAGTTTAATGATCTGTACTATGAAATACTAGATAGTTGTTTAAAAAAATAGATTTATAAAGGAGTGAAAAAAAATGTTGATTTCTACACCCAGGGTTTATTCAGGGCCTTCTCTGGTTGCTAAAACCTTTCAAAGACCCTGGTTATGTAGTAAAGGAAATTATTATTAAGATACAGTCATACCTCGGTATTCGTGGGCTTCAGAACTCGTCAAACCCTGTTTTCGTGGCTTTTGATGAGAAAAAATGTTTCAGGACTCAGTGCTTGCTTGGTACTCATGGGTTTCAGCACTCATCACGAGGTCTGGAACGAATTAACCATGAGTACTAAGGTACCTCTGTATTTTAACTGAGGAATCTATAAAGTACAGTTGGCATATCTACAACTTGCTTTTGTAAATAAAGGTTTATTGGAACATAGTCATGCCCATTTATTTGCATATTGTCTGTGGCTGCTTCACAATGCAATGGCAGAGTGGAGTAGTTGCACCAGTGACCCTATGACCCACAAACCCAAAATATTTACTATCTGGTCCTTTAAGAAAAAGTTTGCCAACCCTTCTTTCAACTTCAAAAGAGCAAAACGCACCAAAAGAAAAAGTTTTTCTCTATAAGTAATGGTCTACAAAATGGACTAAAATAACCTAATTTAAAAAGTTGTAACTATCTTAGAAAAAAATTTACACCAGTTATTAATATATCAAAGTAATTGACAAAGATACCATATCTTTGTAAGGAGGCAATGGAGATGGCCTAATGTAGTCACGTTGACCCTTTTGCAGCTAATAACTAGGAAAAGTAGATAAAATATAATGAAAATAACTTTTTAAAGACCTGAGAAAGAATAAAAGCACACAGAAACCACAGGAAAATTTACTCAGCAATGGTAATAATTATGGGTTTGTGGCTTTTTGCCTGACAGTGTCCCTCACCCTTTCAAGTCCAGGAGTAAAACACTGCAGTCTCGCTGGCTTGAGGTGGTAGCAAACTATGTTCAGGGTTGTTGCAAGAGAAACTGGAAATTTGGGGGGAAAAACCCTGACACAAGGGACCCACCAAAGAGATGGGATCTAAAATCCGAGGATAAACTCTGCCCAAATCCCTGGCTGACCACTAAACTACATGCAGAAGGCCTGCTGAAAACATCAGTCAGGAGTCCTTGAAATACAACTGCACTAGCTGAGAGCTGCGTTTGCTGCTCTTTGATGCATATATTCCCCAACAGATGTGCACCTCAGGGAGCAAAAGCTGAAGCCCTGTGGGTTTGATTAGCAGAGAACAGAGGCTGGGCTGGCAGAGAAGCTTGTCATTTAGAAGGAAAAACTGATAATGAAGGAAACGACCACAAAAGGGCTGAACCCCAAAATCTGAGTAAAAGCACTGGCCGAGTCTTCCAAACTTTTGGCATCTCTGGACACAGTGGAAGAAGGAGAGTTGTCTTGGGTCACATGTTAAATATATTGCGACACACAATCACAAAAAAATCTCAGTGTTTTAAGTAAATTTATGATTTTATGTTGGCCACCTTCAGAACCGTTCTGGGCTACATGAGGCCTGTGGGCCACAGGTTGGACCCCTGGAAGCAGAAATATAAGCTACTTCACTCTACAAGGTTTAAATCCAAGCAAATTTACTTCTTTCTAAATCAAACCCAAATAATTTTCTTAAGAACATAGAATTCAGAGTGTCACTGAATTGGGAATTTTTTTTTTTTGACAATGAATGATAAAGTTAACCCAAATGTGACAGAATGAAAGAAGAAATACATAAAATTATAATTATAGTTGGAAATTTTAACACTTTCTCTCAGTATTTAACAAGTAGATAGAACATAGACTTGAATGATACTCTCCACCAACTTAATTAATGTTTATAGACATTTTACCCCAAAACAGTAAAATAGACTTTTTTTTTTCAAGCATACAAGGAGTACTCAGCAAGACAGACCATATGCTAGGCCATACAACAAATCTCAGTGAATTGAAATGTTATATCCTCAGACCACAATGGAATTATATTAGAAATCAATAACAGAAGAATCTCAAAATCACTGGGGTTCCCTAAAAATTAATATGAATTTAAGAGCATGATGCTGAATGAAGAAAATCAGTCTAAAAAGTTACACACAGTGTGATTCCATTTATTTAAAATTCTTGAAGAGATAAAACTGCAGAGATGGAGAACATTTCGGAGGTTATCAGGGTTAAGGCGTGATTGGTAGACATGACTACAAAGAGATAGGGCAATGAATTTGGGAGCGGGGAGTGGAGAGTGGAACTGCTCTGTATCCTGACTGTGGTGTTCCTCACACAAATCTGTACATTTGTTAAAAGTCAGAACTATATAGCAAAAATAGTCAATTTTACTGTATGTAATTTTTAATACATCAAGTGGTGGCATTGGCCTTCACATGCATTCAGTTTCAGGATTCAAGCGATGTCAAGTCTTGGATTTTCACTGTTTTTTTTCTGTCTCTTCACAGTTTTTGCTACATTCTTTAAGCCCAGGGGTGTCCAACATTTTGGCGTCTCTGGGCCACACTGGAAGAAGATTTGTCTTGGGCCACAGATTAAATACACAAGCACTAATGAAAACTGATGAGCCAAAAAAAGTTTTTAAGGAAATTTACGATTTTGTGTTGGGCCACATTCATAGCCATCCTGGGCCACAGGCAGCCCATGGACCACAGGTTGGACACCCCTGCTGAGTTTAGCGGTCCAAATGGTAGCCCTTAGAGCAGCTTTGGGGTTATCACCATACCAAACCTAGCATCAGACTAGGAGCACCCTTAACTGATAGCTCAAACAGAAGTCCCAGAATTAAATGTTGCTGGTCTTGATTAGCCTTCCTAGGACATTGCTCACACTATTGGACCAATCGTTGTAACTGAGGGAGTGGGAAAAAGGCACCAGTTGGCTTATTCTAGGTCTTGTGTTCCACCCCTGGATGCCAGGGTGAGGTGTTGGGGGAGAGGCAACTTTATAGGAACCACAGCATCTGGGGTGGGGGGGCGGTGGGGGGTGGGTGCTGGGAGGGGAGCAGATCCTTAGACGAAAACCAGAGTACAACTACCAAGTAGTGGGCTCGTTTTACAGCAGTTGCCCTACTCGTATATTGCACTCTTTCCCAGGGTGATGTTTTCTAACAGCATCAGTTGAGAGCCTGGGGTGTCTATTGCTCTCTCATCTTGGAAGGTGTTGAACTCCAATTTCTTGATACTCACATGGGTAAATTATTTACTTTAGTTTAAATAAATTAAAATTTAAAATACATAGTATATGAGTGCAAAGACTGATGTTGATCCCCAGAGTTGCTGAGACAAATGAGGGTTTGTGTATCCCACCTTCTAGGGGCAACGTGGCGGTGTGCTTCAGGGTTTAAACTGCTACCTTCACGTCAGAACCAGACCCCTAGGTACTCACCTTAAAGACCTGACTGACTGAATCCTTTGTTGAGGATGAAGATGGGGGTCATTTACTGAAGGTTGCTCAAGATGAGCCAGGGTAGTAAGAAGTTGGGAAAATTCCTGGGCAAGTGATGTAGGGACATTGAGACAAGAAAATTAAACAAGACTAAACAGTTTGAGCAACTGACAGCCAGCTGGTGAGTTACAAGAATTTATGTCCCCTCACCAAGAACACAAGAGTGAACGGTTTATACCTCTCCTCCCTAACCAGAGAATACATAGCTTAACTTGCCCTGGTCTGGTAGAGAACAGAGACCCGATTAATGTAATTTGTGCCAGCTAAGCCCAAGGACAGATGAAGTCAGGAACAAATAACAAACACCACATTAAAAGCCAGATGGACTCAAGATAAAAGTAAAACAGTATAGTGTACCAAAGAATATTCCCAAACCCCATTATGCGCTCATTTTGACACATCAGCATATTAAAAATTCATCTGGAAAGCTGATGAATATTCTGCTGAAACCCTCCCCTAATATTCTCATCCACAGAAAAAAGATAAAAAGCCCTCAAGACAAGGACTCTGTGCAGGCTCACTCTAGACCACGCCTGTGCTCCTTCTCAGACATGAACCTTATATTTCCTCCTAAACTCTGAGGTTCCCAAGGAGACTTGCATATAGGGGAGCAGTGGGCAGCAGCAGCTTGACCCAGGCTTACCCCCGATCCTCTCTCCAGGCCCCCCCACCCTGTTTTCTCTGACTTCCTGGTGAGCTAACAGCAGCCCTGCCTTGGCTCATTCCTTTCCTATAACTTTTCTAGGGAGCCAAAGCAGAGTACCACCTAGGCTCTCTCCTGTCACTTCTTCTACCCTAAGTCCTTCCCTTTGTTTCTCTGTCCCCAGCCTTAATAAACATACTATCAAAATCACCTGGACTCATGTTGTGACATCGTTCCCACACGAAGTCAAGAACCCACATACTACAAGCCAGCTTGAGGCAGACCCACTCTGGGCCAGTAACAAGGAGACTAGAAGCAACCTAAGGACGGGTTAAGTAAGTGACATGTATGACTCTTCACGGAGCATGGGGCAGGCATTAAAAATGAGGATACAGAACTTCGTATACAGATTTTATTATTATTATCAATATTAATATAGCCAATGTTCACTTAAATTCACTCACATATTTGCCTCCCTTTCTCTCCTTTTTTTGTCTTCCTTCCTTCCTGCTTCTGCAGGCTTCTATGTGGATAATTTTCCTCCTGCTTGAAGGATGCTCTTGAATATTTCCTTTATTGTGTGTCTGCTGATGACAAATTGTCTCAAGCTTTTGTTTCTAAAAATGACTTTATTTCATGTTCATTTTTCTGGATATATAAATCTAGACTGGCAGGGATTTTTTTTATTTGTGAAATTCTCTAATTGCATCTGGTCTAACCTCAAATTATCAAGAGAACTACATTTTTGGTTCTTACAGAAGAAAATCCTACACATCATATTTCATTATATTTGGATGAACATAAACTCATTTTCTAAAGTTAGGAGTGGGAGTATAGAACTATGGAACCCCACTAGGAAAAACCACAGTCCTCACCCATGCCTCCCAGTTTACACAAATCAGAACAAATAAAATGAGTATCAATACTTGGAAGTTTTTAAAAAGCAATAAATCACCAAATACAGTCAGGGAAATGGGTTGAGTTGGGAAGGGGCAGTTCCAAAGCAAAAATCTGGGTGTTTACTGCAATCCTCCAAGCTTTAAAGATCATTCTTTTTCCCTCCTTCTTACCTTCTTATTTATTCACTCATTTATTCTCTTTCAACAAGTATTTTTTAAGCTCTGCTTAGTGATAGATACTGTAATTCCTTATAACTAAGCCTGCAAGGAGCTTCTGGTAGAGAAGATGACAGGTACATAAATACCAGTAACAGACTGAGACATCTTTAGAGCTGCATAGACAAAAGTCCTTCCCAGTTCAGAAGAGTAAAAGATTACTATATTTTGTCATGTATAATGCACACCCATGTTTTTGGCCCAAATTTCAGGTAAAAAAAATTTTTAAATTCAATTATTTATTTACACTTAGAAAAAAATGATGATCATATTCCAGGGTATTAATTTGCATATGGATATCGTTATTGCTTTCTAGAGTTACACTGTTAATGCTTAAGCATAAATAAAAGAAATAACACTTATATAGATATGGAATTAGTACTATCCATGTATAAGATGCATCCTTATTTTCCCCTTAAAAATTTGGGTAAAAAAGTGCTTATTATACATGGCAAAATACAGTGCTTTGGGGGGATAAGGAGGTTAGGGAGAAGAGAATCAAGAAAATGCCTCCAGTGGAAGGCAGTATTTGACTTAAACCTTTAAGAAGAGAAGGAATTTGGTCCTGCAGAGTTAGTAACAAGTGATAGGTGACAAGCTTGTCTAGGAAGTGTTATCCAGGAAGGAATTGGCAAGTGCTGTGGTTAGTGCAAAACAGCAGTGAGAAATGCTAGATTGCACGTGGCCTTGCAAGCCAGGCTAAGGAATTCTGTTTGAGGAAAGTGTTCAGCTACAGCAGGTCTAAACGTTTCTTCCAGGAGGTGAAGGAAGAAGATATCTATCATCTATCACCTATTATCTATCTATCTATCATCTATGGATGCTGGGAACCTGCTCTGTGCCAGGCCCTTTGCCAAGTGCTTTATACACATTTCTCTCATTAAATCCTACAATCAGCCTATGAGGTAGATATCAGGATCCCTAGGTAGTGAAGGTGCCCCCTTAAATTTCATAGCTCCATGCACACTGGCATGCTTGTTGCCTTCTCAGGAAGGTGTTATAAGACATGACTTGAACTGTCAGATTGACCATGAAGGCAGATCCCTGTGTACCTCAGATTTATAACTCGCAGAAGGTCCCACAGCCAGTCAGTACCTGGAACACGACTCCACCCCCACCCCCATCACCTCTAGGCACCAGTGCGGCAACTGGTCTGAGTCCCAGCAGCTCCGGCAGCCGGCTCACGCACGCCCCGCCCAATCTCACTGGATTGGCCACTGAGCCCTGCCAGCTGGGGAGGGCGGCCCGCGGCTTGCCTTGACTGTCCACAGCAAGCGCGACCACCCGGGGCTCGGAAGCTGCAGGCCGCAGCCAGGCTGAGCCATTTGCCTGGCTCCCAAGACACGCTGCCCGTGAGCGCTCCTTTCCAGAATGTTGCTGCGGGGCAGCCAAGCACTCCGACGTTTCTCCACTGGCCCGGTGAGTCCCACTCTGGCTAGCGTCCTAGCTCTCACCCCGGGTAGTTATCAGACCCCTGGGCTGGAGCTCCGGGAGGCAAGGCTGGAGGTGAGCAGAAACGGATGCTTAGAAAGCTAAAAGCCAAGACAACGTTTTTAAAACTGGGAGACCGCAGAAGATGGGCTAGGGAGGGTCCTAGATGGGGCTTGGCAAGCGTGCCATTGTCTTCTATGGGAAGGGGCCAAGGATGCGTCTTTTGAACATCTAAGGTCTGGCTGGGATTGGCGGGTGGGATCGGTCACTTGGCAAGGGGATAGAGTGGACTTCCTTTCTTTTTCGTTTCAATCGTGAGACCCCTAGCTACGAGCTGGAGCCAATGTACAGGACTGAGACCATCTGCTGGAGGAGAGTACTATCGAATCAGCCGGGTCCTCCCTGACGCCTGAGAGGTGTGAGCGCTCCCCAGTGACTTGCAGGACCCATTCAGATAGTGCCACTTAGAGCTGGTGGCTGCAAGCTCATTATTCTTGAACTGTTGGCGGCAAGATTTCTAGGATTCCTAGATGCTGCCAGAAGCAGCCACTCTGAAACGTTCTTAAACTGTAGCGCAAGACCTGAGCCTTGGCCCTGCCTGGGGCCTTGAAATTGCATCAGCTCCTTCAAGAAATGGAATGAGAGCGGACACGTCACATGTGGCGCTGCCTTCAGCGTTTTGGGGGCCGCGGGGGGAGATGCCTCCCTGTATCTAAGCAGACTACAAGCAGTTTAGGGAAGAAAAAAACACCCACCCCATTTACAGTATCGCTTTATGGGAAGTGCACGTTTGCTGTGTTACGAAAGAATTTGCTTTACATTGGCCTTTTCTGCCAAAACCACAATTGCGTGTGTTCACATTTAAATGGAAAAAAAAACAAAACCCAACTTGGAGGCTGGGAGAAGTCTTGAGTTGCACCCGGAACTGATCCACAGCAGCATAAGTGGAAAAGCTTTCACACTCACACCCACCCCCCAGGAAACCCCAGATAATGAGAATTCACTTTACCCCACGTAGTCAGTTGTTATTTGGGGAGAATTCGTCTTTTTAAAAGTAAGGAAAAAGAGACCTGCTCTGGTAGAGCTTTTGCTTGCTCTCCTAAGAGGAGCACTGGACTCCTCCTTAGCTTTCTCCCGCCACGTGGCACATGGGAATCTGGGTTGTATAGAAAGAGAGCAAGGGACTTGCCAGCCTGTTCTATGGCCTCCTCTGTCAACACCTTTCACTGAATTGTCTTTTTTTTGTACATCAGATGAGAGTCTTGAAGAATGAAAAGATTGCAATAGTGGGGTTTACATAAGATTTGACTAATGAAAAGTGAACACCCCAGGTGGTAAATAGCATAAACAAAACCAGTATGTAGGGAAGCACCAGGCATGGAGAAGGGTCAGGGGCCTGGGTCTGATTGTACCCAGGGACACATGTGCAAGAACTGTGACGTGTCGCTGGGAAGAAGGTAGGTACTTCAATGGCCAAAAGGAAGACATGGAATAAGTGAAAAAATTGTTTTTTGCTCCATAGAAAATGAGGATCCATCCTTTGGACTGTGTTCTATAAGAATTGTTCAAAATCAAACATGGCTGGTGAGAATGTAAAATGTTACAGCCATGTTGGAAAACTGGCAGTTTTTTAAATAAAGTTAAACATAAACCTATTTTATGACCCAGCAATTGCACTCTTAGGTATTTACCCATGAAACCTTTTATTCACACAAAAACCTATTTATCAATGTTTAAGAGGATTTGTTCATAGCCACCAAAAACGTGAAACACCTTCAGCGTCCCTCAGGTGGTGACAGGACAAACAAACCGTGGTGCTTCCATCCACTGATGGAGCCCTACCGGGAAAACGGAGAAGAAACATGGACTGCTAATACATGCAACAGGGATGGAACTCAAATATGTGTGCTAAGTGAGAAGACAGACGCAAAGGGCTGCATATTGTATGATCACACTGACCTGACATTTTGGAACTGGTAAAGCAGTGATGGGCAAGAGATCAGCGGTTGACAGGGGCTGGAGATGGGGCAGGATTGGACTACAAAGGGGCATAAAGGGCTTTTGGGGGTGATGCCCCAGTTTTTTACCTTGATTATGGTGGTGGTTACATCACGGTGTGTTTGTCTAAACTGACGGAACTGTACACTAAAAAGGGCATATACTGTACGTAAATTATACTGACATCTTAAAAGAAAAAAAATCACACAGTGCTTTTTTTGGGGGGTATTAAAGCAGAATGAAAAAAAAATCTCTCAGAACAGAGCAAGATCCAAGGGGAAAATTAATTTATAACATTTTCTGATAGAATTGATTTCTCCATTCTCTGTTTTAAAGAAATGGACTTAGAAATAGTTAATGATTTTAGCTTAGTGATATGGCTGGATCTTTTAAACTAGTGCAACTATATAGAAATAAAATACTTTGTCAGTTACTATTATTCACTATCTTGCCTGGCTCACTGCTTCTTAATGTCTCCCCACAGTGGGGGTTATTTAACCCCTATATTTAATTGGCAGTCTGTTATGTTGCTTCCTCTGCCATTGTCTGGGATAAGTTTGGCTGGTGGCTGTGGGTTCATAGCCTGGTTCTAGGGCTAGAAGTTACCCTATGAATCAGTTCAAGAGGCTGGACCTTCCTCCGCCTTTTGGAACAAAGTACTGGCTTTATACTCTAGTTCTACAACCACTTCCTTAACTTATTTCCTTATTGCCTGACCACTGCTTTGGTTTCTATTCTTTCTTTAGAACCCCTAAATTTAACCTCGAACCATATCAAATGATGTATTATGTACTGACCACTCTGTGTAGTCTTGAGGAAATCATGATAATAATAGCACTTAGTATATACCAGGCATGTGTTATAAATGCTTTACATATATGCTCATTTAATCTTTACAACATTTCAATGAGCTAGGTACTATTATTATGTCCACCTTACAGTTAAGGATACTGAGGGACAAAGTTGTAACTTTTTCAGAGTCTCATAGCTAAAAAGAATAAAACAAGGAGACTTACAGCCAAGATAGAGGTATAGGTAGACACACTGTGCCTCCTTTCACAAACAAAAGAAGGACAACAATTTAAAAACAAAAAACAACCAGGACTGACAGAAAAATGAACTGTATGGAAGTCCGACAACCAAAGAGTTAAAAAAGAAACATCCATCCAGACCGGTAGGAGGGGTGGAGTGGGGCAGCTGGGCGGAGAGGACTCTCAGCAAGGTGGCTGTTGGTGGACCAGGATGGGCAAGGTGGTAGCTGGCAGACCCAGCGACACAGTGGATAGTGGACCCGGGTGGGCAAGGCTGCAGCTGGCTGGCAAGGCAGCAGCGAGCGGACCCATAGAGGCAGCGGATTGTGGACTGGCTCATCCCACATTCTCGCAAATAACCCGAGAGAAACACCTGAGGAACAAGACAGACTATGCAACCCCGGGCCCCAGCACAGGGAAATAAAGCCTCAAACCACTGATTGAAAATACCTGTGGGGGTTGAGGTACCAGGAGAGACTCCCAGCCCCACAGGAGAGTTTGTTGGAGAGACCCACAGGGTCCTAAAATGTACACAAACCCACCCGCATGGGAATCAGCACCAGAAGGGCTCAATTTGATTGTGGGAAGCAGGGGAAGTGACTGAAAGCTGGCAGAGGGTGGAGCAAGCACCATTGTTCCCTCTCTGAACCCTCCCCCACATACTGCATCACAACCCAGCGACATAGGTTACTGGCCTGGGTGAACACCTAAGGCTCTGCCCCTTACAGGCATATCAAGACAAAAAAAAAAAAAAAGCCAAATGAAAGAGCAGATCAAAGCTCCAGAAAAAAATACAACTAAGTGATGAAGAGATAGCCAACCTATCAGATGCACAGTTCAAAACACTGGTACTTAGGATGCTCACAGATTTGGTTGAATTTGGTGACAAATTTGATGAAAAAATGAAGGCTACGCTAAGTGAAATAAAGGAAAATGTACAAGGAACCAATAGTGATGGGAAGGAAACTGGGACTCAAATCAACGGTGTGGACCAGAAGGAAGAAAGAAACATCCAATCAGAAAAGAATGAAGAAACAAGAATTCAAAAAAATGAGGAGAGGCTTAGTAACCTCCAGGACACCTTTAAATGTTCCAACATCCGAATTATAGGGGTACCAGAAGGAGAAGAGGAAGAGCAACAAATTGAAAACTTATTTGAACAAATAATGAAGGAGAACTTCCCTAATCTGGCAAAGGAAATAGACTTCCATGAAGTCCAGGAGGCTCAGAGAGTCCCAAAGAAGTTGGACCCAAGGAGGAACACACCAAGGCACATCGTAATTACATTACCCAAGATTAAAATGAAGGAGAGAATCCTAGAAGCAACAAGAGATAAGCAGACATTTACATGCAATGGAGTGCCCATAAGACTGTCAGCTGATTTCTCAAAAGAAACCTTACAGGCAAGAAGAGGCTGGAAAGAAGTATTCCAAGTCATGAAAGTCAAGGACCTACATCCAAGATTGCTCTATCTAGCAAAGCTGTCATTTAGAATGGAAGGGAAGATAAAGTGCTTCTCAGATAAGGTCAAGTTAAAGGAGTTCATCATCACCAAGCCCTTATTATATGAAATGTTAAAGGGATTTATCTAAGAAAAAGAAGATAAAAAATATACAGAGTAAAATGACAGCAAACTCACAGATATTAACAACCACACCTAAAACAAAAACAAAAGCAAAGTAAGCAAACAATAGAACAGGAACAGAACCACAGAAATGGACATCATGTGGAGGGTTAGCAACAGGGAAGTGGGAGGAGGAGAGAGGGGTAAAGGTACAGAGAATAAGTAGCATAGATGGTAGGTAGAAAATAGACAGGGGGTGGTTAAGAATAGTATAGGAAATGTAGAAGCCAAAGAACTTATATGTATGACCCATGGACATGAACTAAAGGGGGGGAATGTGGGTGGGTGGTGGTGTGGAGGAGGGGGGTGAAGAGGGGAAAATGGGTCAACTGTAATAGCATAATCAATAAAATATACTTTAAAAAAGAATAAAACAAGAAATAAATAGTCCTTGCTTTCAGGGAGTTCAGATTAGTGGGACAAATAGTTAAACTTGTGTTTAGGTAAAGAATGATAACACAATACACCAGTAAGGCAATACAAATGGAAAATAAAATATGAAAAGACACTTAACCAAACTAGTAATCAGGGGGATGCAAATTAGAACAAGACATAATTTTTCACTCATCAGGTTGGCAAAAATCAGAGTTTGACAATTTTGTGTGTTGACGGATAAGAAAACAGTTCTGCAAATACTCTAGAAGCCAATTAAATACTATCCATTAAAATTTACATTTGAAAATGAGGTGCAATTTCACTTGTAGATATCTAACTGAGAAAACTGTCCCACATGGGCACAGGAAGCATGTACAAGTATATCCATTGCCATGGTATCTGTAACAATGACATATTAAAAGCCAAAATGTCCCTCAATGGAGAAATGAGCAAATAAATTGAGACCTAACTGAGACCTAGCTACACAATGGAGTACTGTGCAGCAATATTAAAGAATGAACTATGGGTAGTGACAAGGAAAGTGAAGGCACATTACACATAATATGAATTCATTTGTATTATTTTGAAAGACACAAAATAGTATTTTCTGTGTATATTTCCACAAACGTAAATGCTAAGAAAGGTCTGTAGGATGCACACTGAATATACAACAGTTGTTTCCTCCCTGATGGGGTGAGGGGACCTGGACTGGGAGTGGTGGTCATGAGGGATTCCAGTCTTATCTGTGATCATTTCTTTGTATTAAAGAAAATTACATGTGTTATATGTAAAGTTAAACTTAATCTTCAAATTCTGCGCAATTAGAATACTACAGGTAATTGCTGTGACTGAAGTCTGGCCTCTGCAGCAGGGACTAGAGTCCGTTTCTGCACTCAAAGTCTTCAAAGTGGTCTCTATTACTAGTCCCACCCACATGCTCTTGCCCTCCTCCAGGTGTCGGCCATCCCCACCTGGCCTTGCTTGCTAATGGTCCCTGTGCTGCTATCCCTCTTAGAAAAATCTTTTACCCTTTTTAGGATGCAAAAAGGTAAAAATGTTGACCAGATAGCCAAGCAGATCCTCATTAATATGTTCATTATATGATTATGCAATAAGAAAATCAAGTTGCACAAGTTTGGCATTTAGGGTGGTAACTTGAATCTTGCTTGAATCTTGCAGATTCACCTCTATGTAAAGTGTAATTTGTTGCTTCTGACTGTTAGTATAAAAGATTGTTATAATAAGGTAACAAGGGCTTCCACAAGGGCTATTCCAAACTACATCCTGTGAAGGTGAGTTATTAGGTCAACTTTTATATTCTTTGTTTATCTGCTCAATTCTCAAATACAAGGTGGGTGCCCACTGGAAGCTAGTTCCTGCCTCCTGAGAGTGGCCTGTTAACATAGAAATAAGACTGTACCACTCTCCTGCTTCCAGTAGTTACAGGATATCATTGCCTTCACAATAAGGTCCAAATTATTTGACATAGACAAAGCCCTTCATAATAGGTCTCTTGCCTCTCCCTAGAGTACAAATTCTTGTCATTTACTGGATCTGCTTTGTTCACTCATTCCTTTGTAAATCTGTTCCTTCTGCCTGGAGTTCCCCAAGCACCCCCCACAGATCCCACCCTTTTCTCTTGGCCAGCTCCCAAGATGAGTCATCTATGATTCAGTTAAGGAGTTTTCTTTGGGTGCCTTCCCTGTTTGGGGTCCAGAACTGTGATACCAATATACTTGTGTGTCTTCCCTACAAACTGATGAACTTCCGGGGACAGGGATCACATCTTTTTTTTTTTTTTTTGTACCTTTATTGCAAGGATCCCAAAGAAAAATGCCAACAGAGGCCAAACAGGTAAGACAAATGAAGGACTTGAGCTGGAGGGAGTGAAGCCCATGCCCCGAGAAGAGGGCACTCACTGCTCTGCTTCAGCTGACTGTTGCTGTGTGGAATCCTCCTTTTAAGGAGGAATCAGAAATTCAGTCTACTAAAGTGAAATCCTTATTCTTTTACATATGCTCGGTGGGGCCAAAACAAAAACAAAAAAAAACACACTCACTTGAAATGCAACCTCCACCATGCACCGTGCCCCAAACACAGCAAAGGCTCAAAACATGCCTGTTGAACAAATCTCATGCAGTGTCAGGCATGGCCTGGGGTTCCACGTGCTCAATGTTCCATTAAGTGTTAGGCATGTCTCTGTCTCAGGAAAACTTACTTTGTTTTATTTTTTTTTGTGGAAAGATCCTTCACGCGATACTCAGTTTTCACAATTCTTAATGTGGGTAGCTTTGGCCTCATTGTTTATACCCTGCTCAAATGGTCCTAGTAGGGTAGCATGTGCTTCACAGAAGGGTTTTAGATTGGGGCAAACTCTTAACACGGTGCCTTGAAGTTTTCTACGAAACACTATGGGGTTTTTAAATTATTATTATTTTATTTTTTATCCTTGGAGCATAATCAGAGTCTCTATTAACTTGCTTCTTGAAGAATTCCACCAGGGTATGGATAACCAGGGAATATAATTGCTCATTTAAAATCAAAAGCTCTGTTCCCTGCAAAAGGCTCTTCTAATGCAGAAGGTTATCTCCTGAGAACCTGGAGATACTAGCCTGTCACCTCATATTTCCACCCCTTATAACTCCCCAGGGCAGAATCTTTTCTTGCAGTGGGTGGACACAGACCCTTCATAAAGCAGAGATTCTCAAACTCTGTGTGCCTATGAGTCATCGGAGAGCTTGTTGAAATGCAGCTTCCTGGGCATGAACATCTGACTCAGTAGATTGGGTGGGGCCCAGGAATCCACATTTTTGAAAAATTATTTTTTATCCTAACCCCAGAATATGCTTATTGATTTTAGAGAGAGGGAAGGGGATAGAGAAAGAGGAGAGAAACATCAATGTGAGAAAGAAACATCAATTTGCTGCCTTCAGTATGTGCTCTGACCTGGGACCAAACCCACAGCCTAGGCATGTTCCCTGTGCGGGAATCAAACCTGCAACCTTTTGGTTTGTAGGATGATGCCCAACCAATTGAGCCACACCAGCCAGGGCAGGAATGCACATTTTTAACATGCCTTTCCAGCAGATTCTCCTACACTGGCAGTCTTCAGATAATACTTGAAGAACAAAGACTAAGGTGAAATCCCCAGTCATGCTAACTCATCATTAACACACAAAATCTGAAAATTTCTCCTGTTAGAAACTCACCTTTAGCCCTGGCTGGTGTAGCTCGGTGGATTGAGCACGGGCCTGCAAACCAAAGGGTTGCTGGTTCGATTTCCAGTCAGGGCACAGGCCCAGGTTGTGGTCCAGAGCCCCAGTAGGGGATATGCAAGACACAATCACACATTGATGTTTCTCTCCCTCTCTCCTTCCCTTCCCCTCTCTATAAAAATAAAATAATTTAATAAAATAATTTTTAAAAAAGACTTCCTGAATTAAAAAAAAAAAAAGAAAAAGAAACTCACCTTTATAACTTCAGCTTTAGCACTAAACTCAGAAGTGTTTTCAAGAATGTAGTGTTTCCAAAGAGACTGACACCGTTTCCTGAAATGCTGACTTTCTGGAGGGGTGCTGCTGAATCTGCATTTGAACTCCAACTAATTGGACGGCAGCTGACATTTGAGTCAGCTCAGCCTCTTGGCTCCTGTGTTTTAACAGAAGTATTTTAGCTGTCTCAAAATATCTGGCATTGGTATTGGTATGAGGTAAAGCCAAATTTTGTAAGATAGCCAATATGTAAATTCTATTTCAAGCCACAGCATTATTTATAGGATTTGAAGACCAAATGTTTACAGAACATTCATATTTTTTTGATGGGAAGAAATGAGATAGTCCCATGTTTTCTGTAGGCGAATTGTACTGTTGTTACTGAGTTAATTGGTTTGCTCGTGAGTACCTATTATACATAGGCACTCTCTAGGTTCTTTGGGGATAGAAATCCGCTGGCTCTGGGGAAGGATTTTTAAACTAAAACCTTAATTGTATAATAATCAGCTCAATTAGAGGGAAAGTGTGAACCATATGCTTCTAAGTTTATGCCTAAAAAGGGATACTATCCATGCCCTTAATAAAGTGGGAAATAAGAAAGTTATGTTTCTTCATAATCCCATGTTCACAGTGAGGGTTTACTAACTGAGAATCCCATTGTTGAGGAGTAAAAAAGTCTGCAGCCGCACCCTGTGGAAACACATCCTAACCCGGAGGAGTAAGAGGTGAAAAGAGTTCTGGGAGCTGGGGTTGGTCTGTTGCCAACAGGGGTGGAGCCTAGGAAGTCTTGACCCTCTGATTAGTGCCTCCTCTCCGCTCACAATCCTGCTTCTCACCTGCTCATCTGATGGCTTTTCAGCACCTGCCAGTGAGCTCTGTGGAAAGGCCCCATTTGGGGAGAATTTACGGAAGGCATAATTGCTTAAAGACAGTCCTGAAAAACCTTAACCCCTTTAGTACTACTCTGATCTCTGTGGTGTTTATATTTCTTGATAATCATTGTAATTTTGTGCGTCAGCATTAACCTTCTAAAAAGGAGATGGAAGAGGTGGGTGATGAGAGCTCGTTTTTATTATTTTATATTAAAGGATATACATGAGCTTTGGAGTCAGACAGACCTGGATTCAAATCCCAGATGTCCTCCTTTCAGCCAGCATGACCTTGGGGCTATACTTGACATTTCTAAGCCTTGGTTTCTTCATTAATAAAGTGGTAGAAAATGGGGGGGGCGGTAATAACAGGATTGTTGTGTGGATCAAATTAAATAAAATGATGTACAGGCCTCAATTCCTTATCTGAGATGTGTGGAACCAAATGTGTTTTAGGGTTCAGAAATATTCACATTTAGTTAATATGGTACATAGATAGTTCATTGCATACACTTTACAGCAGGGTCTGGGACAGTGTCTGTAACCAAATACATAATTTTTCTGCAGCAAAACATGAATATTCATATAATCTTTATAAATATTATAAAGACTACACATAGCATTATGTCAGCTCAAGTCATGTTTAAAGCCAAATTAGTTTGTGCAAACTTACAAGAAATTTATAAGGACTATAAAAAATGTTTCATCAGATCCATCCATGTCTTGAGGACAAATGAGTTGGATCCACTTACCAAGGATTTTGGAACTCTGGGCTCAGTGTAGTCGGGTTTCGGTGTATGTTAGTAAAAATTTGTTTTAGATCTTTGAGTTTTTGTCATCCTCAGGTCATCTTGAGTGATTGATAAAAGAATGCATATTATCCCTATGTCTTCTATCTATGCTAACATCTGTCATCGTTAAATTATTTCACAGGTTTATTTCAAAAACAAGCTGAAGTTGGCTGTAATTGGTCAGAGCCTCTTTGGACAAGAAGTCTACAGCCACCTCTGCAAAGAGGGCCATCGAGTGGTGGGGGTGTTCACAGTTCCAGACAAGGATGGAAAGGCTGACCCCCTGGGTGAGTGTATCTTGGAATGACTGGATCAAAAACTCTGAACTAGCCTTTCAACTCTTCAGCCTGGAGTCAACTCAGACCCTTTATTCTCCATTAGCATTTCTGTCCTTCCACTTACTTGCCACTGGCCCTGAAGACCTGGATTGCATGCCTGCCTTCTAGGCTCTGCTCCATCCACCAGACCTATTGAAAACCTTGCCAGGCCAAGTCTATTGGCATGGTGGATAGAGAGTCAAAAATTCTCCTTCTCTGTGGGCTCCAAGACAAAGGGGCAGGTCCCTGTTGTATTAAGAGTTGTTCCACTTATCTCCATGGTACTCATCAGGTCCATCAGAGGAATTTCCAGGGATGTGTTTCTCCTCAGTTACACTCGTGATTTTTCAAAGAGTAATATCTAATGCAGAGGGGCCAATAGGAATAAAAGGGAGGCCACACCCAATCATAGATATCGGTGTGGGGTCATAAAAGAATGCATTTATCTCAGAACAAATTATAGGGCTGCTTGGTGATTAAGGTAGGTAGAGAAGACAGCCATCCTTAGAGCAAACCTGCCATGTGATTCTGGTTCGCATGCTGTATAGTTGTATCAAGAAAGGGTGCAAGACACAGAAATAAAAACAGTCTACAAATTATATAGGTCGGGAATAAGATTAGTGTCTAAAAATCTTGGCTTATGACTTAGATCTCCATGAATCACAGGTATGATGCAACACATTGGCTGGAAAACAATGTAACCATAACTCTAAAATCTTACTTTTTTGGGGGGAGAAGCAGCTCTGGAGTTTATCCTAATTCTTGTTACTGCCTTTAAATATATTATATTTTCCTGGCTGGTGTAGCTCAGTGGATTGAGCGCGGGCTGAGAACCATAGGGTCACAGGTTCGATTCTCAGTCAGGGCACATGCCTGGGTTGCAGGCTAGGTCCCCCCAGTGGGGGCCACGTGAGAGACAACCACATATTGATGTTTCTCTCTCTCTCTTTCTCCCTCCCTTCCCCTCTCTAAAAAAATAAATTTTAAAAAAATATTATATTTTAATATTATTTTTCGAGAGTCAAGCTAAGAAAAAGTTGGGCCAAGAGCCCATATATACATGGAGTCAATGAATAGTGATGATTGGATGAAAAGAAGGAAAGGGAACGAAAAAAATGTAGGTAAAAAGCCTGAAATGTTACGGATGGAAAATAAATATAGTTAATATTTTAGGGTATGGAGTTAATAAAAATGGTATTTTATTATAGAAAAATGTGCTTGTGCTGTCTGCACTTTGGAGGGCAATTCCATGTCACACAGAGGTGGGATGGAGTCATTCCGTTTAGAAGGGACATTTTCCTCCGGAAGGGGCCTGGGGCCTGGGACCTGCTCCTGTTTGGCCCGATCCCTTCTGGCACATGTTCTTCCGTCTTGGTCTCTCTCCTCCCATAATTTATCTGATGGGTGAACTTGGGACAAGGAACTAGACAGCTCAGCTCAGCCTTTTTCTCCCTTTATCCTTTGGGTGGATCTGCGTGTTTGGCAGGGAGAGTATGTTCTGGTTTCCAGTTTGCCCTGTGATTAAAGGAACTCCCCTCAAGAAATAGGAATGAGAAGAAACTTGAGGTTTTCCAACCGTGCCAGAGGCTGAATATGCTTAATTTGGGTGGTGCTGTATTGGCACCTGGCTTCAAATCCAAAAAACATGAAAATATTCTTTAAATGGCTGGGTCAGTAATAGGAGTGCAAATTTTGAGCAATGAAAACAAAGCTTCAGTTAATATCTCAAAATGTTATCTAGCCACCAATGTTTGAGTTCAAATGTTATACCTCAAATACGTAGATAAAAGTCATATTAGAAAAATGAATGATTCCTGGTAAAATTGTAGCAGATCAAATCCTGATCCAAATCTAACTTGTTCTTCACCATGCTTTATTTGTAAATGTTTCACAGAGCTATAACACTACAATGTGTAAATCCATAGCAATAAAAAACAATGGCCAAAATTCTTTTTAATGAAAACAATCTTCTCTTTCATGCTCAGCTTTGGCTGCAGAGAAAAATGGGACTCCTGTGTTCAAGTTCCCTAGATGGAGAGTCAAGGGCAAGACCATAAAGGAGGTGGCAGAGGCCTACAGATCTGTGGGTGCCGAGCTAAACGTGCTTCCTTTCTGCACGCAGTTCATCCCCATGGATGTCATTGACCACCCAAAACACGGCTCCATCATCTATCACCCGTCCATCCTCCCCAGGCACAGAGGGGCCTCTGCTATCAACTGGTGAGTTGTTTGTGTTTTTTTTTAGTAACAGAGAAGATGGGCCTATTTCTCTTGCCCATAATCTTTCTGTGTCCAACCGAGGTGATAAGAAACTAGGTGTGCTTGAGCACTTGTGAGGTCCTGCATGATTGCTACTGCATGACCTCCCCTGAGAGTTAGAGTATCTGAATAAGACAAAATAGCATTTCCCAAGAGTAGTCTGTAACTAGGTAATAAGAATTGATTGTAACTAGGCATTCAGCAAACAAAGGTTCTATGGTCAGACAACCTTGGTTTATGCTGGATTTCTTTACTACAGGACTTG
This sequence comes from Anoura caudifer, assembly GCA_004027475.1. Lineage (NCBI taxonomy): Eukaryota > Metazoa > Chordata > Mammalia > Chiroptera > Phyllostomidae > Anoura > Anoura caudifer. Next base: position 42,149 of record PVKU01005230.1, read on the forward strand.
TCAGAGCTTTTAATATGTATTTTAATGTTAACATCATAATCTCCAGGAGGAAATGTGTACAGTGTTCCCAAACTTATTTGACCATAGACTGTTTTTTGTTTTTTGTGTGATTTTTTTTTTTTTTTTTGTCATGGAACATCTCAAGTACATTTTAGGAAATGCTGAATTACCTGAAATTATCTTCTTTGTTGTCTGTCTTCCACCATTCAACTTTAAGCTTCTGTATTTCCCAGTATCAAGAACAATGCCCGGGACACTTTAGGTGCCCAGTACCATGGGTATGCTGGGTTGTGGGTTGAGGTGGGCCTTTCCCACCTCCTTTACCTTCTCTCCTTTACCTGCACGTCTCCCAGATACAGGCCAGTGTCAGGTTCTTGAATAGGAAGAAAATCTACACTTAGTGTAAATGTGAAGAACCTTTCATTGAATTTAAAATCTGGTTACATAAATTGATTTCATTTTCTCTTTAAATAGTACTGTAGGGCATGTCTTTGTACTTAAACTTGTATTTCTTTCATTTTACATTGCTTCTGCATGTAGAATCATTGGGTCAAAGTGTATGGATATTTTCAAGGATCTTGATAACAATGTCAATTAATTTCTGAAAAGTATGATTAATTGGCTGATTGATTTAGGTCTAATTGCTCAGAGAAATAAAATTATTTAGATCATGAGCCTGGCTGATCTGCCACTTCATGCTCTGTGTATGTCAACCTGCTCTGTGATATGTTTTTATATGTATTTGTCCACATATCCAGCTTATTGTATGTATTATAAGCTCCCACAAGGCCAGCATTTTCTTTTAGGTTAAGTTTTATAGAGCCTAAAATACAAACAGTTAAAATAATCAACCATCTTTTACTACTATTTATAAAACCAATCTAGAGCTACTTCTAACTCTAAATGTTGCTTATACCTGAATTACATACCTTACATTAATAATCAATTCTCCTCTTCACTTTGCAGTGAACAACCTCGGTTTTACCTTCCAATACCTTATTCTGCCTAATAGAGGGTCAAGTACCATGTAAGAGTTTGGATGTGGGTGGGCGAAATTACTTGAAAGCTGACATCAGGCAGTCAGTGAGTGGCAGGGATAATGGACTCCAATGCCTTTTTGGTTAGACTATACATCATTAGTGTGTGTTAACAAGACCACAGTTATATGGATGCGTAGAATAGCAGCACCATTAAATACGGCTTTTATGAGTGCTGACATCTCCTGGCTCTACTATTAATTTCTCACAGTAGCTTCATTTACCATCAACTCTCCATTGTAACTACCTTGTATTTGATCACTAATTCATCACTTTATGATACAATTAACCAACATTTTAAGGTGAAACTCTTTTTTTCTTTACAGGACTTTAATTATGGGAGATAAGAAAGCTGGGTTTTCTGTGTTCTGGGCTGATGATGGTTTAGACACTGGACCCATCCTTCTTCAGAGGTCGTGTAATGTCGAACCCAACGATACAGTGGATGCACTTTATAACCGATTTCTTTTTCCTGAGGGAATCAAGGCCATGGTCAGTATATTTATGCTGTCAAGGAGGATTTAGTAAACCTTTAAAGTTTTGAAGATATTTTTCTTTTATTGAAAATTTGCTCATCAGAATTTTTACTAAAAATACAAATCTGACAAACAAAATTAGATTTTATATTTACCAGTAGGATGGTATACTTAGGGTGGAAATCTGAACTTTAAAATGTCTAGTCTATGAAGCTGATTGGATCTTCTAGAGCAATGATCAAATAGATAATTAGCAATCAAACTGCTTCAATTATTTTCCCACGCCCTTGAATCTCCAAGCCTGTTTGTAGCGACTAATTGTAAAGAAGTAGAGGATCTTAAGAAACTTTGCTATATATCAATAATTTGGACTTCCTTCAAAAGTATTTGAAATCAGCCTATGTAACCAGGTGAAATCTGGCATTGCTCTGTTTGTTCACAGGTGCTCTGGGTAGAAAGCTCCGAGCATGTACACCACAAAGTAAAACTGTATTAGCCTGTAGAAGTATTGAAAGACAATTTTACTGTCATTTAATGCTTTCCAGAGTTTGATATGGCAGAAGTGGCAACACAGAGACAGACAGTAGCATCATGTAAAGCAGCACCTTTAGTTTCAGAGGGAGGAGAGCAATGTTTTGTTTGTCTCATTCAATGATTTAATGACACCAGAGCTCTCATTCTACTGCTTTTTTATTGTGTGACAATAGGCAGGTCACCTTAGGCTCTTTAGCCTTGGTTTCCTTACCTATAAAATGTAGATAACGCCACCTGATTGACAGTTGTGAAACTTAAATGGTGTTTGTGTAAAGCATCTGGCACATAGTAGGTGCTCGAAAATGATAGTTATGATCAAAATGGTGTTATGTGTGTTCAGTGGCATTTGCTCAAACCTGCTTCCTGTACCTAAGCCCAGATGCTATTACAGCTAGAAGCAGGTAGGATGGATGAGCTGTAAGCTTGTCCTTGCTCCCAGGTGGCTCCATCCACGTGCTCTTGGGAAGGCTGGTCAGCAGCTGTGGTGCTCAGAGAGGAATCTGAGAAGTTGAGCTCGCATAGGCCTCCCAGTGAAGGAGGGAGGCCCTCAACTCCAGGCAAACATGAACGTGGCACAGAAGAGAATGCAGCACATATCCCAGAGGCAATCAGACTCGTGGGTAGATACTAACTTGCTAAAATTTCAGGTGTCCTGAGCTAGAAAGCAAGTTGAATTACTTGTGTATAACAAGGTATCATGGATTACACTCATCGTGGTGAGCAGAAATAACCTGAATGACTTATCTTACGATTATATTCTTGAAATTTCCACGGACTCACCAAGGGGAGGTTGACATTTGTTTAAACAAGGAAGTATGTACAGGTTTGATATCGGCAGTAGACAGACTTGGATGCAGATGTTTCTTCTGACACCTACAAGCTGTTTCTGTGATCCTGAGCTAGATGCTTACCTTTTCTAATCTTCAATTCCTCATTGGTGAGACAGAAATAATAATATCCACCTTGCAGGATTGGTGTGATGTTGCAAGGGGTGTTTCACCTGAGGTAACCTACCACACTGCCTGGCACATAGATGGATTGAAGAAATGGTAGTTATTATCACAGTCTGACTCTCCATACAGATTTATATGTAGTAATTCTATAGAGTGGAAACTCCAGTTAAAGGGGTCGTACCATTGTTGCCCATTGGTCTGTAACACAGGTAACATTTCTGGTTCTAGGTGGAAGCTGTTCAACTCGTAGCCGATGGAAAAGCTCCTCGGATTCCCCAGCCGGAAGAAGGGGCAACATATGAAGGTATCCAGAAAAAGGAAAATGCTGAGGTATTTACACAAAGTTGATAACACAGTTCAAAATTCGTGGCACTCCACCTTTAAGCGGTTCCCAACGTACCATATTTTGGCCCAAAGGTAGATCTCCAAGCCAGCTGGCCCCACCCCACCCACTTGTACTGGTGGAGAGAAATGTTTCCATTGCCTTTGATGCTGTCAACATTAGGAAGTTCAGCGTGTGCTTTGTGCTTTCCTAGATTTCTTGGGATCAGTCTGCTGAAGTTTTACATAACTGGATCCGAGGCCATGATAAAGTCCCTGGAGCTTGGACAGAGATAAACGGACAGGTGTGTTCTAAGGACCATTTTTTCTTCACGTTACTACTGTAAGAGGCATCACACATAAATCTAGGTTTTCTGTGGTCTTCCCCTGGTCATGAGGAGGGTCTGTGATTCTAGGTACATGTGACCTGCTACAAGGAAACACCCCCTTCCTTACTCAGCCATAGAGAGCATTTGGTGGGGCTGAGTATCCATCCTCTCTGTTCCCACGATGCCCTGCCTACCTCTGACGTAGCACTTTATATATTGTGTCTCTTTTACTTATCTACCCCTCCTCTTTGACTAAACCATAAATCTTTTAGGGGTAAAGGCTTCCACTTGTTGTCCTGATGATCTCAGCACTTCAGCAGGGTTCTTAGTGCTGACGTGCCAGTGAGGTGCCTGTGTGAGGTGCCAATAAGAATATGTGGGATCAGTGAGGACCAAGGGAGGAGGTTTAGTGTAATGGTGAAGAGTGTGGGGTCTGAAGCCAGAATGTTTCCGTTAAAATTCTGACTCTGCCACTATTTGCTGCGCGCCCTGGGGCAGGTTACTTAACCGTTGGGTGCCTTGCGTCCTCATTGTAAAATGGAACTAACAATAGTGCTTCCTTTACAGGTTATGGGTCGTGTGAACATTTAATGAGTTAGCACATGTTAATTCATGGAAGCGCTTGGTCTCTGCTGTAAGCATTCAGTAAATGTTAACTATCACAACGCTCAAGAAATAAGAGCTGACAGTCATAGACTTATAAAAACAAATCCGTTGGTGCAGTTGGTGTCAAGTTCTCTTGGTTACAGCCTAGATCCAGTCCTGTTTCCATGAACCGACCCGCAAAGCACCCTGAACTTCCCATCAGTACTCCCACCGTGTTGGAATAGTCTGTTTCTGACTCTGCACCGCCCTCCCTGCCCACCCCGCCAACACCTCCACTCCCCTCAAAACCCCACCTTCAGCCTGCAGCTCTGTGAGAGCTTCTTATCCACCTTTGTATCAATGTGAATGAATTAGAAACGTATACTCACGCTGTCTGGATGTGGGGCATTTGGGGGGTTCTTCAGTCGTACAGCTGCAGACTACCTCTTGCTCTGTGTCCTTTCTGCAGATGTTTGATACAGTGTCTCACATTGTGGTGTCTCGATTTTATCATAAATGATAATTCCAGCTCTTCTGGAGCGAGTACAGCCTGTACATCCCTGTTCGGAGGTGTAACTGCCTCACTTCACACTTGGGTTTGATCTCTTTATTAGATGGTCACGTTCTACGGCTCATCACTACTGCATAGCTCCGTGCCTCCTGGCAAACCACTGGAAATTAAAGGTGCGAAGAAACCTGGTGTTGTTACCAAAAATGGACTTGTTCTTTTTGGTAACGATGGAAAAGCAGTGAGTATTCCATATGGCTGCTTATAAAATACCTTTTTGGGGGTTTCCTTCGTAACCCAAGCTATTAAGGGACTATCTTTCACAAGGTAATCTGCTTTGCAGTGGGATGAGGGAGGCTCAAGATATCTGTGCCCCATTTTTTCTCTGGGGATGAGATGGCTCCATGTGCCTGAATGAGAACAAGGCTCCCTGGGATGGGCCCTAAGGACCTGCACAGTCTGCTTTGCGATACAGTAGAAAGAGCTTGGGATTTAATCAGAAAACAGGATGTGAATCCCCGCTCTGCCATGTACGGGTCATGGGCAGGATGCTTCTCCCCTTTGGGTCTCAGTTTTCCCCATTTACAAAGCAGAGAGAGTAATCCCATCTGTCTGCCTTCCCACTGCCAGAGTCTGGGAAGATCCCAAGAGATGGGTGTGGTCCTCCTTAGATGCACTGTGCCTTTGCCTCTCAGGCAGGAGCCCACCCACACCCCCTGTGCTTCCAAGTGTGGGCTCTGGTGGGCTGTGGTCTCAGTGGGCTCTTGGGCAGCTTCCCTGTGGAGAAAGCAAAAGGGAATTTACCACATTACAGACACTCTCTGCTCGTGTGCAGGATAGGTCAGTTATTAAGCTTGTAGGCTCCAGAGTCCAGCTAGTTCTGGGTTTGTAACCCCAGCTCTGTTACTTATTAGCTGTGTGGCATTGGGCAAATTACTTAACCTCATTAACCTCATCTCCCCATCAGTAAAATGGGTGTTATAGTGGCACTTGCCTCCATCAGGATTTATGGATTTAAATTAGATGCTTCTCTACATACATACTTAGCACTGTGCAAGCTAGTGTGAGTGTTCAGAGGATGGCAGTAGTGGTAGTTATAGTAGGTTTTAGTCCAGATACATACATTACATGTCAATTCTTCAGGGACTTGTTATCCATTTTGAGATGTATCTACACAGTTCTACACAGACTTAACTGTCTGTCTTGTTTCTGCTGCCATTATTTTATTTAAACTTTTTTGTAAAGATTTTATTTATTTGCTTTTCAAGAGAGGGAAAGGGAGGGAGAGAGGGAGAGAAACATCACTGGGTGAGAGATGCATTAATTGGTTGCTTTTCACATTCCCCCAACTGGAGACCTGGCCCACAACCCAGGCACGTGCCCTGACTGGGAATCGAACCAGCAACCTTTTGGTTCGCAGGCCAGGGCTCAATCCACTGAGCCACACCAGCCAGGGCTCTGCTGCCATTGTTAAAATACTGTTTCAGTCCTTTACACATAATGGTAAGTGCTCTTCATCCATATGTTTGCATTTGCCAAATAATCTACTCCTTATATACCATACATATATGACTTCTCCCACCATCTTCACTTTCAAATTGTCCAAATCCTCAATTCTTCTTATTTTGTTGCTATCTTGTAGTTGATGGTGAGAAATCTGCAGTTTGAAGATGGAAGAATGATCCCTGCCTCTCAATACTTTTCAGCAGGTGAGACATCGGTGGTAGAACTCACAGCCGAAGAGGTCAAGGTGGCGGAGACCATCAAGGTGAGCATGTGATGTCCTTACTATTTCTCTTCCCTTGAAAAGCTGAAGCATTTTTGTACCTGGTACCATCAGTACTTGAAGTAGCAGAGATAGAATTTTATTTCCTTTTTCTTATATTAGCTACACTAAGAAACCATCCCCAACATTTATATGTAGATATATTTTTTACTCACATAAATAACCCAAGGCGGTTTTAGGTCAGTGTGGGGATTCATGGTAATGCTGGAACAAGAGGCTTAGGGCTGGAGTCATTCAGGGACTCAGTCTCTGCTATCTTCAAGGTCACCCTGGGGGTCGTCTCCATTCCAGACAGCCAAGAAGGGCAAAAGAGCACAGAGAACTGTGTGAGGAAAGTTTTCCAAGGGCCAAGACTGGAAAGCAGGTCACTTCTGCTCATATTCATTAGCTAGGTGACAGGGTTGTTGTAGGTTTGTTTGGGTTTTTTTTTTAGAATTTATTTATTTATTTTTTAGAGAGAGGGGAAGGGAGAGAGAAAGGGAGGGAAAGAAACATCGAAATGAGAAAGAAACACCGATCAGTTGTTTCTCATACACTTTTTGACCTGGAACTGAACCTGCAGCCCAGGCATGTGCCTTGACCAGGAATTGAACTGGCAACCTTTCGTTTTGTGGGATGATGACCAACCAGCTGATCCACACAGGTCAAGGCTAGATCACAGTCTTATGGCTGCATCTAACTTGAGATGCTGAGAGATGTAGTCAAGCCATATACCCAAAACGAAGAAGAAATAGGTTCGATGTGGAGATAGCCAGTCTCTCTGCCAGTGTTCTATGTGGAACATCCCTCATGAAAGTTACCCTCTTCGTGCAGGTTATCTGGGCTGGAATTTTAAGCAACGTCCCTGTTATTGAAGACTCAACAGACTTCTTTAAATCTGGAGCGAGCTCAATGGATGTTGTCAGGTAGAACCACCACCATATTCACTCATGTCCCTCCACTGGGGATTCTGACTGTGACTTTGAAAATTAAATCTAAATCCTTTATTCCGAATGTTACTACTTTATCCTACCTGTTTACTGTGTTTCTCTTTATCCTTTTTGGTTTGTTTGTTTCCAGGGTCAAACACATATATTTGTTCCCTCCTCTTTGCTGCTTACCAAGAGTTGTTTTTATTACTCCTATATACTCAGAAAAGCAATCCTTCTAATTGTTTGTTTCCCTTAAAAATTTGTCTCCATATTTCTTAGCTGATTTTCCTCCAATATGACAGTGGAATTGGGATGTTCCAATCAGGAATTTCCTACGTAGTCTGATCCAGAACAGTGCCTGACCTTGATTACACTTCCCACCAAAATCTTTTTTTGTTTTTCCCCCAAAGTACCCAGTAAGATATATCTAGAATGAGGAATGTCAGGCTACTGGTGAGAATAAGAATCAATCCTGTGGTCAGAACTTCTCTACAGAGGTTTACAGGAAGTAGAAAGTGCTAGAATCTTAGAAAGACTTCTGTGGCATGAAGAGTGAACCAGAATCCTAATTGTGGACAGTGTTGCGCAGGTGATTTTTTCCTTTGACAGTCTGGCCATTCACTAAGTAAAGTAAAGATTTTTATTCCTTTTCGCCCTGGCTGGTGTGGCTCTGTGGACTGAGTTCCAGCCTGTGAACCAAAGGGTCACCAGTTCTATTCCCAGTCAGGACACATGCCTGGGTTGTGAGCCATGTCCCCAGTAGGGGGTGCCTGAGAGGCAACCACACATTGATGTTTCTCTCCTTTTCTTTCTCCCTCCCTTCCCCTCTCTCTAAAAATAAAGAAATTAAATATTTTTAAAAAATTTTTTAAAAAAGAATGTTACTCCTCTTGACAATCCTTTGTATCCACAAAGTGAGTGTTCTTGACAAATATTCTATTTATTCTCTCATTTATTTCACAAAATCTATTGAACACTTGCTGCGTATCAGGAACATTGTTATGCGCTGAGGATACAGTCATCAGCAGCAATGTCCCGTCATTTATGAAGCGTTTTTATTTCAGGAATCAAAAACAATCATCTCAAGAGCAAATATCATTATCAAAAGTCAAGAGTTTGGGTTCCTCTAAAAAAATAAGTAAAGTAAATTTTAAAAGAGTTTCGGTTCCCCAAATTACAGATTTCTCAGCTATGACTCACGACTGCCCAGAAACTTCTAACTTGCTCAACTAAAGATTTCAATATTGTACTGTTAGTACCATTTGTTTGCTAGCAAGCTACATCCGTTCCTACTCCTGGAGGAATCATCCATTTCCCCTTGGAGTGTCTGACTTACCATAATCACCTTATCTTACACTACCGAGGTACCTAATCTCTTTTAGGGAATAAGTGACCAAACAACTGTGCCAGGCTTTCTATACTGCATCTAGTACACCGATGCTATTCAAGAAATGTCAAATAACAGCTTTAATTTGAAAAATTAGCAGTGAAAAAAATAGAAGGGTTAGAAAAGACTTCAGAAATTATATTGACCTATGGTTCTAATTAGCATCTATATTAGCCATGTAATACAAACAAATGTTTGTGTGTCTTACACATAATGGAGAGAAAATATTTTAAATTATGACTTGTATTTCTCATAATCTTTACAGTTAGGAAATTTCCTTTTTTAAAAAATATGAACTGATTTTATTAGATCCTATTATTTTGCTTCCATTGCAAGTGATTAAAATGTTTTTGCCTTGATATCTTTTCTTTTTAGGTATGTAGAACGTTAAAAAAAAATGCCACTGTCCTTCAAGACAGCTTTTTAATCTTTCTCCCAGTCTTATCAATTTCTCTGGTTATCATAGAAGATCTCATAGGATGTAAATAAGCAGGTGACATAAGTCTTACTTCAAAGCAACTTGACAAATATAATACTCCTTTAAAAATATAAGTGATATGAACTGGTTCTCATCTTCAGGCTGGTGGAAGAGATCCGACAGAAATGTGGTGGGCTTCAGTTACAGAATGAAGATGTCTACATGGCCACCAAGTTTGCAGACCTCATCCAAAAAGTTGTGAGGAAACTGAGAGGAGAAGACCAAGAAGCAGAGCTAGTAGTGGATTATGTAAGTCTATGGTGCTTAAAATCTAAATCATTTAAATCAGGGGTCCCCAACCCCCAGGCCACACAGCAGGGGGTGAGCAGGCGGAGATTCAGCTGTACTTACAGCTGCTCCCCATCTCTCGGAGTTGGAGTTGTCGAGTTGTCGCCTGAGCCCCACCTCCTGTCAGATCAGTGGTGGCACTAGATTCTTGTAGGACCATAAACCCTGCTGAGACCTGGGCATGGGAGGGATCTAGGTTGCTCAGTCCTTATGAGAATCTAATGCCTGATGACCGAGGTGGAGCTGAGGCGGTGATGCTAGTGCTGGGGAGCGGCTGCAAATACAGATTATCACCCCCAATGGGACCATCTAATTGCAGGAAGACAAGCTCCGGGCTCCCACTGATTCTGAATTGTGATGAGTTGTATAACTATTTCATTATATATTACAATGTAATAATAATAGAAATGAAGCATACAATAAATGCAGTGCACTTGAGTCATCCTGAAATCATCCCTGCCCTCCCCCTTTCCCCTGGTCTGTGGAAAAATTGTCTTCCATGAAGCCAGTCCCTGGTGCCAAAAAGGTTGGGGACTGCTGATTTAAATCCCTATACTATAAATGAATGCTATGTCTTTTATCCATTTGTTTTTACACTTATAACTTTTTAAAAATAACAGTTGTGTAGCCCTGGCTGGTGTGGCTCAGTGGATTGAGTGCAGGCCTGCGAACCAAAGGGTCTCAGGTTCAATTCACAGTCAGGGCATATGCCTGGGTTGCAGGCCAGGTTCCCAGTAGGAGGCACATGAGAGGCAGCCACACATTGAAGTTTCCCTCTCTCTTTCCCTTCCCCTCTTTCTAAAAATAAATAAAATCTTTTAAAAAATAACAGTTGTGTTGAGGTATGATTCAGATAGCATAAAATTCACCTTTTCACAGTGTAGAATTCAGTGTTTTTAGTGTATTCAGAGTTATGCAACCATCATCACTACAGAAACTTTTCATCACCCCCAAACAAAATCCTGCATCTGTTGGGAATTATTGTCTACTCTCCTCCCCTGGCCTCTGGCCTCTGAACACTACTAATTTACTTCTTTGTTTATGTTTGCCTATCTAGATATTTAACATAAATGGAGTTATACAATATGTGGTCTTTTGCCTCTGGCTTCTTTCACTTAGCATAATGTGTTCAGAGTTGATCTACGTGGTACAGTATACTATCACTTCATTCCTTTGTCTGGCCAAAGAATAGTCCATTGTGTGAATACACTATAGTTTGTTTATCCACTCCTCAGTTCATGTATATTTGGGTTGTTTCCACTTTTTGGCTATTATAAGTAATATGGCTATGAAAATTCATATATAAGGTTTTTGTATGATCCTATTCCCCCACTTCTCATGGGTATACATTTAGAAGTGGAGTTAATGAGTCATGTTGGTAACTCTATGTTTGACTTTCTGAGCAACTACCAAACTCTTTTCCAAAGAAACAACATCATTTTACAAACCCACTAGCAGTGTAGGAAGATTCAGTTCTCCGGGTCCTCACCAGTATTGGCTACTCTCTGTCTTTTCTGTTATAGCTGCCGTTGTGGCTGTGAGCTGGTATTTCATTATGTTTTTCACTCCCATTGCCCTAATGACTCGTGATGAGCATCTTTTTCATGTGCTTATTGGCCATTTGTACATCTTCTTTGAAGAAATGTCTATGCAAATCTTTTGCCCATTTTTAAATTGAGATACTTGTCTTTTTGATTTTTGAGTTGAAGAGGACTTTGTATATTTGGATACTAGACCCTTTCAGATATATGATTTATAAATAATTTTTCCTATTCTGTGGGCATTCTTTTTACGTTTTTCATAGTGCCCTTTGATACATAAAAGTTTTAAAATTTAATTAAGTCTAATTTATCTGCTTCTAGACGTCTTGTCATATGCCTTTTTTGCTTCTCTAATCTGCCTTTACTGATTTCTTTTGTGTTAAGTGGACATTGTCTGGAACACCAGTTTAATCCCTTCTTGTTACTTTTACTGTATATTTTTGGTTATTTTCTTAGTGGCTGCTTTGAGGATTACAGTGAACATTTCTGCTGAAACATTTTAATTCAGATTAATATGATTTAATACCAATAGTATAAAAAAGCATTGCTGTCATATAGCTCTGCTCCCTACCCCTTCATCTCTGCTGTTATTGCCATACAAATTATATCTTTATACATTATCAGCATAGTTTTATAATTATTGCTTTATGCTGTTGTCTGTTACATTTATACTGACTTTTGTATTTACCTTCATCAGTGTTCATTTTTTCTTCATGTAGATTTAAGTTACTGTCTAGTGTCCTATCACTTCAGCCTGAAGGACTTTTAGTACTTTTTGAAGGGCAGTGTGCTAGCAATAAATTCTCTCAGTTTTTGTTAATTTTGGAATGACTTAATTTCTTTGATTTTGGAGGATATTTTTGCTGTAAATTACATTTTTGGTTGACAGTCTTTTTCTTTCAGCTCTTTGAATATGTCATCTAATTGCCTTCCAATCTCCACAGTTTCTGGAATTAAGTCATCTGTTGATTTTATTGCAGATTTCTTTAATGTGATAAGTTCCTTCTCTCTTTCTGTTTTCAAGATTCTTTCTTTATCTTTTGACCATTTTATTATGATACATCAAGAATAGATCTCTTTCAGTTTATACTACTTGGAGTTGTTGAATTTCTTCAATGTGCATATTATTGTTTTCCATCAAATTTGGGATATTTTCAGCCATTATTTCTTCAAATATTCTTTCTGCCCCTTTTACCCTCTCCTCTCCTTCTGGGACTCCCATTATGCATGTGTTGGGACATTTTTATGATGTCCCATCGGCCTCTGAGGCTCTGTTCATTTTTCTTTATTCTTTTTCCTGTTTCTCAGATTGAATATCTCTATTGACCTATTGTCTAGTTTAATTTTCTTTTTTGAAATTTTTATCTATTGATATCAGAAAAAGAGAGAGAGAGAGAGATCAATTTGTATTTCCACTTTATGCATGCATTCATTGGTTGCTTCTTCTATGTGCCCTGACCAGGGACCGAACCTGCAGCCTCGGTGTGTTGGGACAACGTTCTAACCAGCTAGCTGGGCTACCCAGCCAGGGCCTATTATCTAGTTTTCTCATTCTTTCTGTTGCTGGCTTGACTCTACTATTGAGCCCCTCTAGTGAATTTTTAAATTTCAGTTATTGTAATTTTCAACTCCATAATTTCTATTTGGTTCATTTAAAAAAAAATCTTAGCTCTTCATTAATAGTCTTTATTTGATAAGACATCATTCACTAACCTACCTTCAATTTTTTTAAATATAGTTTCCTTTAGTACTTTGAACATATTTCTAGAAGCTTATTTAAAATTTTATGTAATAAATGCAATATTTCATTTTCTACAAGGCTGGTTTCCATTGACTACCCCCCGCCACCTCTGCCATGTATGGGCCTTTCTTTCCTGTTTCTGCACATCTTATAATCTTTTGTTGAAAACCAGCAATTTTAAATAATAGAGTGGCAGCTCTGGAGATCAGCTCCCTCCCTCCCGAACCCTGACACACACACCTTCACAGAGATTGTTGTCATTGCTGGTGGTTGTTGTTGTTGCTTTTTCAGTGGTTTGTAATTTTCTTGGACTAATTCTGTAAAGCCTGTAGCCTGTTGCTTGTCACCACTGAAGTCTCTACTCAGTTAACTTCATAATTAGCTAATGATTGGACATAGATTTCTTTAAATTTCTTTAACCCATAAGTCTTCAAGCCTCAGCTGAGGGACTCTGTGTGTAGGAGTATAGCTTTAAAGCTCCAGAAGGCGGTTTACAACTCTGCCTTAGTCTTTAACACGCTTCCTGCTTGCGCAGGCCATCAGGTCAGCTATAGGTAAAAGATGAGGGCTTTCTCAGGTCTTTCCTGGGCACATATACAGGCCTTCCAGGAATGTGTCAGAGCATCTTAAAGCTTCCTATGGATATCTCATGCCTGTTTTTCCTTTTAAGTTCTTTGACCACCCATCTGTTAGCTCCATTTGGTGTTGCTGCCTTGGGCAGCTGCCATGTTAAACAATTGCCACCGATTATTTTGGACAAATGCCCTGGGCAAAAGGCTGTTTGTGCACAGCAAGCCCTAAGTCAAGTCAAATAAAGACAGGTCATGAGAATGAAGCTTTTTAGGGAGCTTCCAGCCTAAATAGTAATAACTCTCTAAGGATGAAGCTTTTGGAGAGCTCCAGACCCATTTCTCCCTCCAGTGGACAATAGGTTGCAAGGATATTGGTTTTCAAGTCACTGCACAGCTGTCAGGAAAGAGATAGGACTAGAGAAACTTAACATGCCACACAGATCACTATTTTTAGAAAAATTCAGCTGTTTTTGTTGAATAAATACAAGCCTTTGACTTCTTTCCAGAGTTCTGAGAAAAATAAGTTTGACCATATTTTCTAATGTTCTCATTGCTTTTATAAAGGAGCAGGTTTTCAGAGGTCTTTACCTATTCCAAAAGTACTTCTCATTTTTTAAAAAATAAAAGTTAGGTTTCCTTGGCTTGTGTGACTCAGTGGATTGAGTGTTGGCCTGTGAACTGAAGGGTCATCAGTTCAATTCGCAGTCAGGGCACATGCCTGGGTTGTGGCCCAGGTATCCAGTTGAGGGTGCACAAGAGGCGACTAACTGATCAATGTTTCTCTCACACATCATTGATTCTCTTCCTTTCTTTCTTTCTCCGTATTCCTCTCTCTGAAAATAAATAAATAAAATATTTAAAAAATACTCCCTATATGTTAAAAAAAAATAATAAAAGTTAGGTAAATTTGGAAAACAGTTTAGCATCATCTGGTTAAGGACATTAATTTTGGACTCAGACTAACCTGGGTTTAAATCCAAGTACTAGCTGCGTGACCTTCTTCTCTAAGCTTCAGTTTCCTCAGATGTGAAATGGGACACTGATGAAACCCACCTGATGGGATTGTCGAGCGAATGCAATTATATATAACGCATGTAAAACACTTAGCACAGTCCCTGAATGATCACTTTAGAAAATTGGACTACATGCAAGGACTGTTCCTTCAGGATATCCTACATAAACACAATTTAGGCAACATGTATGAAGAGAGAGGAAGTGAAAATGGGGAGGAACAGAAGGAAAGAAAACTCAAAATGGCAGCCGCGTGAAAGGAAAGCTATTGATAAAGGCAATTTCATGGCTTTAAATGGAAGCAATCACTGCACTCCACAGATGTTGCCACTAGATGGTGGTGTTTCCATTATCTGGAGGTCTTTTGACTTTCATCTGTGTCCAGAAGAAAATCAGATCTTTATAAAGGCCCAGCCTCCAGAGCTTCAGTCAACGCAGATGAAACAAACTCCTGCCTCCATAACCAACCTGCATATCATGAGGCCCAGATCTTATACCTGCTTCCGGACAACAGAAATTCAGATCCCATCGACTTCACTTCTCTCTCTGCATTAGTGACAAGTACCTTTTTTTTTTTTCACTTTTTTTTTTGTTGTTGTTCAAGTACAGCAGTCTCCATTTTCACCCCACCACACCCCTCATGCCCCACCCACCCCCACCTCCCTGCCTTGAACCTACCCCCTTTGGCTTTGTCCATATGTCCTTTATACATGTTCCTTGATGGTCATATTACCCTCTATTATCTTTCTCCCCCCTCCTCTCTGGTTACTGTCAGTTTGTTCTTTATTTCAATGTCTCTGGTTGTATTTTGCTTGCTTGTTTGTTTTGTTGATTAGGTTCTGCTTAAAGGTGAGATCATATGGAATTTGTCTTTCACCGCCTGGCTTATTTCACTTAGCATAATGCTCTCCAGTTCTGTCCAAGCTGTTGTAAAGGGTAGGAGCTCCTTCTTTCTTTCTTCTGCTTAGCATTCCATTATGTAAATGTACCACCATTTTTTTTGATCCACTCATTTACTGATGGGCACTTACTGGCATAAGAACAGACACATAGACAGATGGAACAGAATAGAGAGCCCAGAAATAAACTCAAGTCTCTGTGGTCAATTAATATTCAACAAAGGGGGAAGAAGCATAAAATGGAGTAAAAATAGCTTCTTCAACAAATGGTGTTGGGAGATCTGGTCGGCTACATGCAAAAAAGTGAACAAGCTTCTTTATTGCTATTCAGTATCAAATGGATAAGCACAGAAATCCATTGAATCTATTAACATAATTCTCTCTCTCTCTCTCAGGTTTCAAAGGAGATCAATGAAATGACAGTAAAAATGCCCTATCAGTGTTTCATAAACGGACAGTTCACAGATGCTGAGGATGGAAAGACATACGACACTATCAACCCAACAGACGGCTCTGTGAGTACCGACCCAGTGAGCACAGTGACCAGAGGTCATGGAGCTTTGGTTTATAACACAGTGGGAAAACAGACAGTCTCAAGAATTACTTTATTCTCTCACCCTGCCTCCAAGCACTTAATATAAATGTACTTCATGCAATCCTTTCAGCTACTCAATTCTGGTACTGGCTGTTAACTATAGTAACCTATTTTAGAGAATGTATATCAATGACAAATTTAAACAAATATGTGTACACATCAGAGGCACACCTGCACATACAGCTGTATGTGGGGGGAAATTGCAGATTTTGCAAGCCCATGGAAAGAAACTCAGCTTCCCTAGACACTAGAGGAAATCATTCCAGTTTTCCTAAATGTGTCTTTCCATAACGCTATGTGAGATGAGAAGCACCAAATTTCAGGCTTATAATTTTCATGTTAAAATCATTTCTCTTTGTTCATCACCAGAGGTATTGGTTTTCCATCATAAAATTCTCTGGATTTTATAATGTAATGTTAATTCTAAGGAGCATATTCATATATCTTGCTATGAAATAAGCTTTAACCTATTTCTACTCACCTTGAAATAGACAATATGCAAAGTATCCTATGCTTCTTTGGTGGATGTTGATAAAGCAGTAGCAGCAGCCAAAGATGCCTTTGAAAATGGTGAATGGGGAAGAATGAATGCGCGAGAAAGAGGAAGATTGATGTACAGGTCAGTTTTCTTAAAACGCAAGTCTGTGAACTTTGATATTGACTAACATTGCCAAGATTTAAAATACTTCTTCAAGTATTTTCTAATATGTACCTATTACATGTCTTTTGTTACTTACATCATATAAAATTTCATATATATGAGTTCCTGACTTTTGTATTATTGTTTGTATCAAAGTCCCAGTAAGAAATGAAGTGTTTTTTTTTTAAAGATTTTATTTATTTATTTTTAGAGAGAGGGGAAGGGAGGGAGAAAGAGAGGGAGAGAAACATCGATGTGAGAGAGATCACATCGATCAGTTACCTCTTGTACACCCTGAACTGGGGACCTGGCCTGCAGCCCAGGCATGTGCCCTGACTGGGAATTGAACCAGTGGTTCGTAGGCCAGCACTCAATCCACTGAGCCACACCAGCCAGGGTGGAAATGAAGTTCAAGAAAGGACTAGTTACCAAGATGTGGGCAAGGTCAAGGGATAATGAAGTTCCTAGGGTTAGCAACAGGGAGCAGCTACCACTGCTCAAAGGTCCAAAGGGACAGAGGAAGGGGCTGTTATAACATCTGGCAAAATCTGACACTACAGGAGAAGATCATGCTATGGTGGCATTTGGTTGGGGGACACAGCAGCTGCTCAACCCCAGCCCATCTGTGAGGCAGCCAGGGGTTTCAGATCCCCAACCAATTTGCTTCTCGCTCATGAGTCTTCTGGGGATGCCACCCACTGGACTGTCAGTGGCCCAGCCCAGTGAAAGGGCAAGGAAGCCAGGGGACGAAGTCTGTGAAGGTCATTTTACCAGGTGACAGAGAAGGATGGAGCGTGAAAAACAGCAACAAATGGAGATTATCCAGCACCCTGTTGTTTTTAATGACAAATTTTAAATCTCCTTTATGTGGAGGAAACAGAAGCAAGGAAGGAGAATACTAAGGCCTGGAAAGGGTATTATACATTGATAACTGAGTATGTCAAGAAAAATTCAATTCTATCATAAATTCAGTTTTCTCCCCACTGCAGCCAAATAGCTGACCTTGGGCAAAAGATCTCTTAGAGCAGTTTCCAGAGGAAACACTGGGGTAGAGGGGGTTCATGCCTGGCTTTGGAATGGTCCAAAGAGGGCAGCTCAGAGAACTACCAAAGGAAAACATGTAGCAAAGGTGAGAAAAAAGATGAATTTTGACTCTTTCATAGTCACTGGATAGTCCTACACTTATCTTCCCACGGAAACTGGACACCAAACAGAAATCTGTTGTGGTGTGTGTCGTTTATTCCATCTATTTCTATCACCCTCTTCAGTTAGTGATCGGTGCAGAAATACTTCCGCACCAGCCAGAGATCCTCGCGCGTTCACAGATTCCCCCAGGCTGGGGGCTGCCCTCTAGCATCTCCCCGTATATTCGTGAGCTATCCACATGTGCGCCGTTTCCTAATGTTGATCTGCTTGAACGGCCTCCATCACTCTTCTGCTTCTCACCCACTTACAAGGTGACTCGTGCAGGCTTCCAACACCCTCTGCTTCTCTTGCAACCCTTGAAACAAATTATTTACAACATTATTTGTTTAATGTCTGTCTTCCTGTATTCTCCATGAACACAGAGACCCGGTCCATTTGTGTTCACCTCTGAATTCTCTGCCCTTAGGATGGTGCCTTATACAACATAGGGGCTCCATTAATATTTGTTGGGTGGATTTCTTTCACTGACCATGCAGACTTGCAGACCTACTGGAAGAGAACCAAGAGGAGCTGGCAACCATTGAAGCCCTTGATTCAGGTGCCGTCTACACCTTGGCTCTGAAGACTCACATTGGAATGTCTGTGCAAACATTCAGATATTTTGCTGGCTGGTGTGACAAAATTCAGGTAGGTGCAAATGTTGTTTGTCTCCATGCAGATCGTTCCAAAAGGAAGAGGGACGAACATTTATTAGTTTTTAAAGACACTGTGTCAGAGCCACCCCGTATGTAGCAGGTTTTCTCACCTAATCCTTATAATAGTCATCTGAGGTCGGTGCGTACCCATTATCCCTTATTACAGGTAAGGAAAAGGAGGCTTGAGGACAGTGAATGGCTTACAATAGTAATATAGTAAGTAAACCACAGAGCTAGGATTTGAACTCAAAGTTTTTCTGAAGAAGTCCAGTGATATTGTTTGTACTTTAACTGTAATTTCTCCTGAGGGCATCTAATCTACTGGACATACAGAGGGAAGCCTGGTACCATGGAGGGATTGCAAACTCAAATGCCTACAGAGGTCAGAGAGTGAACATAGATGGGCTAAGCAGGCTGGGTATAAGAAAAAAAAGTTAAGACATGGGTACAATATATATTTCATTTTCTTTTTTCTATAAAAAATAAATGGCACATGTATGATGACAAATGGCAACCATACTTGTCCTTGGCATTGGGGCTACAAAAGGGAAAGGTCAGGCTTACATCAAACAGCGGAATTCGTGCCACTCATAGACTCACAGTAATCACTACAGTGCCAGCCATCACAGCCACAGTCCCAGCATTAGTAAAAAGGAAATGCAGAAGGGGAGAAACATAAAAGGAATTTGAAAAGCATTCCCACCCCTCCCTTCCAATGCCTTGGGAGGCTGCCCAGACCCTACTGGAGGTTACAGATAATATCACAGGAGGTATATGCCTTATATTATGTTTCCAGTCCCAAGCACATCTGGCCCCGAGGGTTTCAGATAAGAGATTGAACACTTATTTGTTTGAGTAACAACAATAATATTTTATGTGGCAAACAAATATGTAGCCTCATTAAGGATTACTATCATGATTCAGTTGTGATTAAGTTTGGCAACATATAATAGAAAAGCCAACTTAAGAAGTTTGTTTTTATCTCACTTTCAAGGAGTCCAAAGGCAGGCCATCAGGTCTAGTATGTGAGATGAAGTTTCCCTCTCTCTCTGCCAGGCCATGCTTAGTACCATGTGATCTCTACTCTTGAGGCTGTCTCATGGTCTCATGATAATCACTGCAGTGCCAGCCATTTCAGCAACATTCTAAGCAGGGAGTGGGGGAAAGGGTAATTAAAATTATGTTTATTCTCCAGTGATTCAGTTCTTTCAATACAGAAATAGTTCTGGCCAGTGTGGTAGCTCAGTGGATTGAGTGCTGACCTGTGAACCAAAGGGTTGTCGGTTCAATTCCTAATCAGGGCACATGCCTGCGGTATGAGAGACAACCACACATTCATATTTATCTCTCTCTTTCTCCCCCTCCTTCCCCTCTCTGAAAATAAATAAATAAATAAATCTTAAAAAGAAAGAAATAGTTCTTTTCTTGGTGTGGATATATTTCTTATAAATTGAACACCACCTTTTCATATCAGGTAGGAAAAACAAGAGTCAGAAAATTCTTTGAGATTAAAGAAAAAAATTTAAACTACCTATAATATCCTCAAATCTCCAACCTATTTTGAGCAGATTAAATTTACTCATTTCAAAGATGGATCCATTTCCTCTTGTACACTCCTGTTGCCTCTCATTGGTGCCCTGACCAAGATCCGACCCTGCAGCCCAGGCATGTGCCCTGACTGGGAATCAAACCGGCAACTTTGTGCTTTGTGGAACGATGCCCAGCCCACTGAACCACACTGGTCAGGGTCAACCTTTTTGTTTTTTAGGGTTCTACAATTCCCATCAACCAGGCCCGTCCAAATCGTAATCTGACCTTCACCAAGAAGGAACCACTTGGGTAAGACAAGGAAAGTGTCTCTGAGCGACTTGTGTGAGTCTGAGACAACTAAGGATGTCGTCTTTCTTCCTCACAGTGTCTGCGCCATTATCATTCCCTGGAATTACCCACTGATGATGCTGGCGTGGAAGAGTGCGGCCTGTTTGGCAGCAGGCAATACCTTAGTGCTCAAGCCAGCGCAGGTAAGATGTGAGGGAGGGGCTGGTGCAACCTCTCCTCCTCTCCTGTTTACTTAAAATCAGAGACATACATGCTTCACACTATTTTGCAACTTTGCTGTAAGCCTGAAATTATGTGAAAAAGAAAAGAAAAAATAAAATTAACTGTAGGGCAGCCATAGAGGGAAAGTTGGGTATTTGATCTAAGGGGCAGAACAAAGTCTGAAGAAGGTCATTGCTGTCTGCTTCTGCTCAGGTCACACCCTTGACTGCTTTGAAGTTTGCAGAGCTCTCTGTTAAAGCAGGTTTTCCAAAGGGGGTAATCAACATCATCCCAGGCTCAGGTAAGGACCCACTTCACTACGGTTAATGAATGGTACAGGGGGAGCTGAGGGGCTGTTTTCCCACTCCAGACAGTCCTGAATTATAACATTAAAACTAAAGACAGTGTGCTGAACAGTTAACTTAAGGATATGCTTCCCATGCACTAAAGTCTTGAAATGGAAATGTAAGGGTGCATGAGTAGGGCAGGAGAGACAGAAATTGCACAGCAGTGTAAAACGACCCTAAGGTGGCCCATTTCGATTTTTAAAACCTATTTTGGAAGATTAAAAAAAAAACAAGCTTACCCATCTTTTGAAGAGGATGGGAGTTGCATAAAGGATATTATTTAGAATTTTGTCAGTTTATAATTAATACAGAAAAGGTAAAACCAGGATTTAAATGAGAGCTTAGCAATCTCCCGCAATGAATTCAAAGCCACCCCAGCCATCAGAACTTGACTCATGTTTAAAATTGTGCTTGATTCCCTGATTCTACAGGAGGCGTGGCAGGACAGCGCCTTTCTGAACATCCTGATATCCGCAAACTTGGTTTCACTGGTTCCACTCCTATTGGCAAGCAGATCATGAAGAGGTATTCATTTGAATATGTCAATTTGCTGCAGACCCTGTTAAACCAGGTTTTTGGTTTACGAATAGGGGCTTGTGGAGGGAGAAAAATCACATCAGATTTAGAAGAGAAATCCACTTATCACTGCAGGGTATTGAGATGTTTGAACATAATAAAATACTTTCGGAAGTGTAAAGCCCACAGCCAATAAAATGAGAGCCAGATTGAAATTCTACACCCTGCTGGTAGTTTTAATGACCCAGCACAAAACATTCGCTGTGCTAGATCTGTGGCCAAAATTGTTTTTGGAGCATAAGGAAGAACCCCAAAAAGACATGTCAATGACAAATGTGGATTGTGAGTAAAGTTAATTTCTAAAAAAGCAGCAACATTAGTTTTTAGAAAGTTGCAGATACTTTAAATGTCCAAAAGGAGGCAGTGTTTAAAATATGTCAGCATAATGGAATATTGTGCAGTCGTGTCCACGGGGCATTTTAATAACATTGAAAAGTGTTGTTAAAATGGTAAGTGGAAAAGAAAATAAGGTATAAAACTGTATATATTGGGTGATTCCCAACTATGTTCAATAAGGCAAAGGCTGTGTTGGACACAGACCAGAAATAACTATATCAAAATGATAAAAAAAAAAACAATGGTTAGTGAGCCATGGAATTGTGGCTTTTTTTCTTTGCGCATTTCTTAAAATTTTAAAAATGTTTAAAATAATGCTTTTGTCAGAAAGGGGAAATAAACAATATACTTGCAAAAATCTGTATTTTCCCCCAGTGTTCCAGTAATCTGGTTCAAGGCTAAATTCTTTGCCAGGCCTTTATATAACCAAACTTCTTATACCTAAGAAATCTGAATTTACCTATGAAGATCTCTAATCATTGACCACAGAATTTAAAACGAAACTTTTTATTATGGAAAATTTCTAATATAAACAAAGTGCACAGAATAACATAACAAACTCCCATGTGCTCACCGTCCAGTTCCAATAATTCTCACTATTCTACCACTCATGCTTTGTTTTTGTATAAGTTTCTGAGTATTTCTAAGGCTCAATTGTTTTTCTTTAAAAAAATTATTTATTATTTGTTTTTTTTTAGAGAGAGAGAGGGGAAGGGAGAGAGGAGGAAAGGGAGAAACATCAATGTGTGGTTGCCTCTCATGTGCCCCTCACTAGGGACCTGGCCCGCAACCCAGGCTTGTGCCCTGACCAGGAATCAAGTGACCCTTTAGTATGCAGGCTGGCACTCAATCCACTGAGCCACACCAGCCAGGGCTCAATTATGTTTTCCATATCAAGTGGTAATTTATGGTAGGGAGACAGACAGACAGAAAGGCAGAGGGAGAGACTAAATGTTCACTTTCCATTTATTTTTCTCTAGTTGTGCTATGAGTAACTTGAAGAAAGTTTCCCTTGAACTTGGTGGCAAATCCCCACTTATAATATTCAATGACTGTGAACTTGACAAAGCTGTGCGAATGGTAAGAGTATGTCACATCCAACTAAATAGGTGCCTACTTCTAAAACACATTTCAATAAAATAAAACAGAACAAAAAAAACATTTTACCTCCTTGCTCATTAGAAATCTTAAAATGAGATGATCTTGTCTAGTCATATATAGAAATTATCCTCTTGGTGCTTAGATTTGAGAATACTCAGAGCACTTAATTTTTTAAAAAATAATGTCTTTATAATTTGTCTCATTAAGGTGTTCTTAAATCTTGGGAGTCAGGGAGTCTTTCTGAACAGTTATGATCTATACAAACTGTTACAGAGATCTCAAAAGCAAAATTTGAATTTATAGAACAATCTAGGTTTTCTTGCAACACAGAATTCGTGTTTGGTGGCATGTCCGTATTTTACACACTTCTTTTTAAGTGCTCATGGACCAAAATGGGGAAAGGAGAACCAAATCCCCTAAAAGCACACTAGGTCAAAACGGAGTAGTTCCAGCAGCTCTCATCGCTAAGCAGGCCAAGGGATCTGGTTTTTCTGTGACCTCTGCCTGCTGCCTTCCCATAGCACCTGATTCTCAGAGCCTGCACTTTTCTGACAAACCCAACTACCCAAGTGACGCTAACAGTCTCTTCTCCTCTGCTGCCCAAGGGCATGGGAGCCGTGTTTTTCAACAAAGGAGAGAACTGTATTGCTGCGGGGCGGCTGTTTGTGGAAGAATCCATCCACGACGAATTCCTGACCAGAGTGGTAAGGCCTCTCCGTTGGTCCAACAAGAATTGCTTCTACTTGAAAAGTACTTCTGAGACTTGGTGAAGTTTTAGGTGTGATAATAGCACTATGCTTATATTTTAAAAAACAACAACAACAAAAAACAACAACAACACAGTCCTTATCTTTGAGAGCTACTGTTTGACATATTTATAGGTTCAATTATATAATGTCTAGACTTAGCTTCCCTCCTGCTCCCTGGGAGGGGAGGAACTGAGTGGGGAAATAAATTGGCCATGAATTGGTCATTGTTGAAGTTGGGTGATGGGTATATGGAGTTTTATTATATTATTTGTCTACTTTTATATGTGTTTATAATTTTTCATAGTAAAAAGTTATAGGTCTGTGTAAAAAAAACCCTTAACACTGTTGCCGTTATACCTTGCTCTGCATTGCTAGTATATTAAACCCTGACACGGAAGGTTTTTCTAAACCCCTACATTGAAACTGGCTATACACTGCTAGATCCTTATAAATCCTCAGTTCATAGTTAACAGGGCAGATATCATTTCATCCACTTAGATAAGAGAGACAGACAGACAGATACTTGCTATAGATTGGTCATGATTCTATAATACGGGACTAAAAGCTATTTACAGAACTATTAAGATGAATTCCATGACTAAAATAAACTCTAAACTATGCTACATTATATCATTATGATGGTAATAGTAAATTAATATAAATGAATTGTTTATATTTGAAAAACAAGCACCCAGCATTTTTTCAGAACCAATTCCCTCACCACCCCCACCTCCCCAGCCCACCCCCAGGAGGCAATCATTCTTTCTTTATGAGAGTAGAGAACAAGGAAGTCAGAGGGAGAGGCAGGTGGTGGGCAGTGGCGGGCAGTGGCTGCCTCCTAAACATCTGTGTAATTCAGTTCTGAGCCTCAGTGAAACAGTCACAGTACTAGTCGTGGTTCCGACAGTAACCACGTAATGTTCTGACATTCCTGGTTCTCTCAACTCTAACCTATTGAATTTCAAATGCTGAGACCAACAGTGTCGAGGATTTACTGTATCAGTTTTGTACGCATGCAACTTTATTCATTCAGTTGTTCAACAGGTAATTTTCTGAGGGATTATTGCCAGGCCTAAGTTCAAAGTCATGGGCCTGTGGGGTCAGGGTTACTCCCATTCTTTCTTCTTACTAGACTGGGACTTCACATTTGAAAATGCAGAAATAGGTTAAGATAACTGAGGTGCACAAGAGGTGATTACAAAGACATGTCGGTGACGAACACTGTCCAATAAAGATGGTTTTTCATCAGAACATTCTAGCCATTTCTCTGGCATGGCCGTGCCATGAGAATTTCCCCAGGGCAGTCTACCACACTGAGGACAGGAAAAAAGATAATAATGTGGCCATTGGAAATTCTTTTGTCGTGAAGAGGGGAAGTATGCTGTATTAACAAAAATCCCAGAACATCAGATTTGCTATTTTAATGGATTAACATTCAAGATAATTTTCAAATAGCATATGTAGCTTCTGTTCTGTTAGAATCAGTGGTTAAAACTGGAGGCTTTCAAGTCAGGAAAACTATAATATTGGGTGGTTGTGTGCCCTTGGACAAGTTACCTCTTTAAGCCTCAGTTTCTTCATCTGTAAGATGGAAATAATGAAACCCATCTCTGGTGCTGCTCTGAAGACTAAATGACCACACATCTTTTAACAGCTTAGTGTAACACCCACCACGTGGTAGAAGCTCAGTTGAGGGTGTCCATTATTCTTATTAACAGTCTATTGTGTTTTGTGAATTGGGTAACATACAGGTGGAAGAAATTAAAAAGATGAAAATTGGAGATCCGCTTGATAGATCTACTGACCACGGGCCCCAAAACCATAAGGCCCATCTGGAGAAGCTTCTGCAGTACTGTGAAGCGGGAGTGAAGGAGGGCGCCACCCTGGTGTACGGCGGGCGGCAAGTTCCGAGGCCAGGTAAGAGCACCTCTGGGGGGACTGGGCTGGCCAAACAGTCCCTATGGTTTTTTCCATAAAATAAAAGACACATTTTTCATTTTCACCAATAACTTTATTGATTTGGGTATTTTGAGTATGCTGGCTGTCTCCTGCTATTGACTTCCAGTGGGTAGAGGCCAGGGGCGCTGCTAAACATCTTCCAATGCATAAGACAGCCCCACAGCAAAGAATTATTTGGCCAAAATGTCAACAGGACCAAGAAATTTTGCAAACCACTTTTGACATGTTCAATCAGTCACAAAACATTCTCTGCACCTTCACTGCACAAATCTTTTTTTTTTTTTGCATTTCAATTGCATTTTTACCTTTCTTGAAATAGTAAAGTATAATACACCAAAAATGTTGTGCATTTTCTTCCATCTTCAGTATTAAAATGGCTGCACAGAAATTCACCAATTTTGATCAGTTTTTTAAATGCACACTGATATGACAGCCGTCACAATCCAATCTAACAAAATTGTCTCAAATGAAGTTAAAGACAACTAAGCACTACTGGAGTCACTGTATGGGAAAAATGTGACGGACTTTCTGACCAACCCAATGTAAGGGGTGCCTGGCTTCTTAAATCGGACTAGATGGAAACAATCTTCATAGCAACACCAGCTTGCCTCAAAAGTAGAAGAATCAATTTCTAGATCCTGCTTGGCCACAAAAAAGCTGTGGCACCTAGGACAATGCAATTTTTCTGAGCCTCCCATGCAAAATAGGATGAAATGTGCATACACCACTTTCCCAGGCTGTGAAAATCCAATCGCAGAATAGATAAGACAGGCCCTTAGCTGCACAGTAAACAGGTGTAATGGATAGCTGTGTTGTTACTCGGGAGCCGCTGATCTTTCTTTCTGGCACTGCGAGATTTCATCATAGCCAGTGTGGCAGGGAAGGGTTCACTCCTCTTGTCTAAAGCAGTACCAGTTCCTGAGATAGTGAGTGGCCTGTCGTCATGATACCAAAAAGGAGAAAAAGACCAACAACTGCAAAAACCCATTTTTGACTCCTGTAGGTAGATTGTGCACCAGACCCTACTCTGAAAATTGGTAATTAGAAGGAAAAAAAAAGTCAACACTTATTCTGTGTTTCTGTATGAACTGAATTTCTGGATAACTGAGTAGTTGATAAAGGAGACTTTTTTTTTTTTTGCAGAGGAATCCCTGCTAGTTAATCTAGGGAAAAAATATTAGAATAGAAAAATCACCATTTTGCAGTCCCTAACTGAATGAAATAATTGATTCAGGCAATGATCATCAGGGAGGCTAAAATGAAGAGGTAAAAAGTTGATGGGGGCCTGAGTATTTGTAAGGTGCCACAGTGTCACCCTGCAGATTACTTGCCAGTCACAAGAGGAAAAGGACAGTGTTATAATGGAGGGGTCAGGTTGTCACCACTCAGAACCCCTCAGAACCACTTAGCACCACATCGCATCAGCGAGAGCAGGACAACTGGATGTGATGTGTCTCCTATGGGATGCAATGGGTAACACACAGCATCATCTGCACAGTATTCCTGCCAAAAATGTTTAACCTGAACCTAATCATGCCTTTAGGTCAAATTTCCATTTATAGGAAATACAGGGGATAGAAGAACACATTAAATATCATGCCAAAGAATCATTGAGATCTAAAAATGCAAAATACAAGGTCTGTCCAGAAGGTATCCAGCCAGGTACTATGAAAAGTGGAGACACTTATTGAAGATGATACAAGATACAAGAAACATTGTACACAGGACAGTGACACCTCAGTCCTCTTCAAAGTAGGCACCTTGGGACCTCACACAGTTCTCCCAGTCACCATCAGCTGCCTTGTCATATTTCCCTGAACCTCACTGATGGTCTGAAATCTCTTCCCTTTCAAAGGTGATTTTAGTTTTTTGAAAAACCAGAAGTCACAGGACAACAAATCTGGGCTGTAGAGGGGCTCAGTCACCTGTGTGATTTGATGTTTGGCCAAAAAACTCTGCACAGGACAGTGATACATGAGTGGGCACATTGTAGTGATGAAGCAGCCAATCACCAGATGCCCATGGCT
Organism: Anoura caudifer; assembly: GCA_004027475.1. Classification (NCBI taxonomy): domain Eukaryota; kingdom Metazoa; phylum Chordata; class Mammalia; order Chiroptera; family Phyllostomidae; genus Anoura; species Anoura caudifer. The sequence continues at coordinate 69,717 of PVKU01005230.1, forward strand.
GTGGCCTTCTAAATCATCTGAATACTTTCTGCAGAGGAATGTTCAAGCTTAACACAAAATCTGATGCAGATTCATTGCTCTACTCAATCATTTTGAAGGCAATGGCCACACAGTACACATGCTCAATGGCATCTACTGCCCCCACTGACTAGTACAGTGAAGTCATCATTGTTCCCACATGCGCATTCCAGTCCACTCTCCTTGGCTACCAGGTGACATCAATGTTGTGCATTCTCGTTATCTTAACAATGGTTGGACATTTTCTGGACAGACCTCATATTGTACAGAACAAGTGACTCAGTCTGTTTAACATATTGATGGCATGAAAAATAAAGGGCATGGATAAGGGGAAAACATTCTAGATTAAAGGATATTTAAAGCTCTGGCTGGGTAGCTCAGTTAGTTGGAGCATTGTCCTGATATGACAAGGTTGTGGGTTCAATCTCTGGTCACAGCACATGCAAGAAGCAACCAATGAATGTATAAATGAGTGGAACAACAAATCGATGTTTCTCTCTCGAAAAAATAAATAGATAGAAAACACTTAGGAGATCTAACAACCAAATGTAATGTATAGAACTTAAATCTTGTATCAAACAGATCAACTGTTACAAGGTCTTTCTAGATAATCAGAAATTAAAGTATAATTAAGAATAAGGAATTACCATAAAATTATTAGGTGTGTGTGATAATGTATTGTGGCATGTATGAAAATATCCTTATTTTTTCCAGATTTGCACAGAAATACCTTTGGAGGTCAAAGTTATAATCTCTGGAATTTTCTTTAAAATATTTCAGCACAGAAAAAGGAATTAAATATAGCGAAACATGAATAAATGTTTATTTTACTATTCATGATACTATTTTCTCTACTTTTACATATATTTGAAAATTTTGTAATAGACATTTTAAGAAAATAAAAACCTAGAAATGCTAATGCCAAATGGGAAAATGAAAGTCTTCTTGGTTTTACTGACCCAGAAAAAAAGGTATAATGTAATTAAATGAGAACTATATTGAAAATTACCCTATCGTTGATGTTCTTTTCCTCCATTTTTCAAATAGGCTTTTTTATGGAACCAACTGTCTTCACAGATGTGGAAGACCACATGTATCTTGCCAAAGAGGAATCCTTTGGGCCTATTATGGTCATTTCTAAATTCCAAAATGGGTATGTTCTGCAGGCACAATTTAACGAGTTTTGACTAGATAAGTTTTTCCCCTCTGCCATTGAGCTATATACAGAGCATAAAATCAGTGAACATGTCATTCTCTACCATAAGAATAGTTGACTTAAATCATTAGAAGAGAGGACTAATTAATGTAGATTGAAATGTATTTTTGCTTCTTAGCTTAAGTTAATGGTAACATGAGATTTCAGGTGACTAAATTTTAGTTTTTGTACAGGCAATATTTGAAATGTCTCTGGAACAAGATAAATAACTGAGAAGAGCAGAGTTAGTTTTCACATTTATATTCCTAGTAAAGCAGCATCTGCAAAATCTGATTTTCTCTAAGAAAGAGTGTTTGCTGCCTTCTTAGGGGATTATGCCCCCCAAAGCCTAATACTCAACTTTTTATAGAAATATCCACAATCACTGTGTAATCAACTGTAAATGATATACTGGTTTGTTACAGCACAGGAAACTTTCCAAAGTATTCATTATATCAAAGAAGGCCATGCGGGAACTAAGCTCAAATAAGAATATTTAATACAATAGACTCATGGTATACTACACGAAATTCTTCTGAATGCTAGCTTTAGTTTTCCTCCCACCAATGGTAAGGTGAAAAAAAAAAAAACAAACCAGAATATAGAGTTCAGAAGATCTTCTTGGCCCTTAATAGACATATGGTAAGAGATTTGGGGGGACTTGAAGCTATAGTGAGTGAACTTAGACAAACTGATTCAAGGATGCCATTACCCTCACTTCCTTATTCTAAATCCCCTGTAAGATAGGTAGGCTTTGTGTTAAACTCTCAGATATTACGAGCCATGTTATGGAGATATAAACCTAAATAGGCCATTCCTGTCCTCAAGGAGCTTACCATCTAATGGGGGAGAAGACAAGGATATGGGCAATTAATCACAGGAGGCCAAAGGCAGGACTGTGTAGTACAGAGCTTCTGTACTCTGAGCCCACACCTGACCCACTCTGTCCCTCGGTTTCTTTATTTGCAAAACTCAGTTATTAATAGTATCTACTTTTTTTGGATTGTTCTAAGGATTAAGTAAGTGTTTGCTATTGGTGTGTTGCCATTGTTATGCTTGTTATTTTTCTAGATGTAGGCAAGAATACTATGAAACTGTGTCATCTCAATAGTCCTTATGAGCAATGGCATGAAGCTTTAACTTAGTCCAGTCTATAAATATTTGGGTTGCTACTATGTGCAATACAGGAAGAAGTGGGAGAGTTTTAGTGGTGCCTCAGTTCATTCCAACTTAGGTTCTAAATCTCTTATGTGAATGGAAAATTGTGTGTAATCAAGATTGCCTTTGAAAATACCTTTGAGAGGCTCCACACTCGAGCCTGTGCTGTCTCTTAGAAAATTCTGCACAATTAATTTTTCTCCCAGTTTCGGGAAAGGTTCTGCCTCTTTGCTGGAACACCAGATGAGATACTTGGCTTGCATCTACTGGCCCTGCTGTAGGAAATCCATGCATTTCTGAGCATTAGGGAGACACTCAGAAAAGTGAGATGCTCACACTATGACAGGCACGTAGGAGCTGGACACAGACTGAGTCACAGGGCAGGGAAAGCACGAGACTGAATTAAGGGATTGTTTTACTCTCCTTTTTTTGGATTAGCATATTGACTGAATTTCCTCTCCTTTGCTGGTGCAGCACCAGGTATAAAGAGGAACAAGATGTTATCTCTGCCCTCAGGGAGCTTCCAGTCTAACTAGCAAGTGAACCTTAAGTACGTGAAGAGTTAATCCAAATCCTAAATTGGAGGAACAGATGCTTCCTCATTATCACTGACTTTTACTGAGCAATTACTGTGTAGTGGTCACCATTAGCTCATTTAATCCTTACAACAATGAAGCAGGTGCTATCACTATCATTTTCATTTTCACAAGAATAAATGAAAGCATGGGAAGATGAAGTCACTTGCCCAAGGTCATCCAGGCAGTCTGCATGCAAGCCTTCCCATTTGCTACTACCATCCGCCGCAACTGTGGCGCTGGCAGGAGCTGAGGAGGCTTCAGGGTGAGGCACCAAATGAGCCTTGAACCACGTGTAAAATCTGAGAATATATCTAGAAGTGGGACTCAAGGGAGAGGAGAGGGAATGAGGAAGTCATAAAGGAAAACCAATAAAGAAGATTGAAAAGAGGACTTCAGATCAGATTTTAAATGGTGTTGTGTGATATCTATGAAAAATATGACGTGGAGCTATAATATTTCATCGGGAGTTTCTTTTGGTATAAGTCCGGACAATCTCATTTATAAAAATGTAAGCAGGTGGTAGTAATGTTTTCCTGTTTCTAACACCAAGGGGAAAAATATTAGAACATAAAACGGGAGTGTGGTCCATTACATTTAATGAAGTTTTATATCTTCCTAAAACATCACGTAGGGACATCGATGGAGTGTTGCAGCGAGCAAATAATACGGAGTATGGTTTGGCCTCAGGGGTTTTCACAAGAGACATAAACAAAGCTATGTACGTGAGTGAAAAACTGGAGGCGGGAACCGTGTTTATTAACACGTACAACAAGACGGATGTGGCAGCCCCGTTCGGCGGCGTGAAACAGTCCGGCTTTGGAAAGGACTTAGGTACGCTTGGCTTTCCTACCTCCTATTCCCTTTGCTTCCCCATCGCAGGCAAGTCTGCAATGTGTCATGCAGCCCTCAGGTGCTCCGCAGAAGGGCATTCCTTTCCTACAAAGCAGCTGGACTTGGGTTTACAGGGCACGACATACTTTTGAAATGTTAATTTATTTTTATGAGTGTAGATGAACTTTTTAAAAAAGATTTTACTTATTTATTTTAGACAGAGGGGAAGGGAAGGAGAAAGAGAGGGAGAGAAACATCAATGTGTGATTGCCTCTCATGAGCCCTCCACCAGGGACCTGGCCCGCAACCCAGGCATGTGCCCTGACTGGGAATTGAACCTGCAACCTTTTGGTTTGCAGGCAAATGTTCTTTTGACTATACAGAAAAGGACACAAATTGTGTGAAAAAGTGTTTCTATTTAAAAGAAGAAAATGAGTGTTGAAAGGTAAAAGAACCTCTGACAATATCTTTTAGCTGAAATAGGTTTGGTTTTCTCACCTGACATTCAGCATGAACTTGGTTTAGCATCCATGGGACTAAGTGGAACCAAGACGGGAAAAGTGGATACCGGATGAGAACCAGTGAGCTCCGAGAATAAGTCCTGTCTCTGAGCTGCTCGGCAACCTTTCAGAGTCAACGCTGCGACTGGCAGGGTTTGCTGGGTGTCTGGGAACTCAGATTTCCCGTCTGTAGAAGGCTCCCAATGGAAGGCACTGTGGGCAGGGACACCACCACACTCCAAGCCGGAGCTCACTTTGAACACTAACCCAGGCCCCATTCTCACTACTTCACCTGTGTGAGCACACGCACTCTCACAGTGGCCCTGGGAGACAGGTGCCGTTTATTACCTTTATTTAATGGATGGGGGAAAAGAGGGCTCAGAGAGGCTGGGTAACTTGCTCCAAGTCACACAGCCAGCCACTCCCAAGGAGCATTCAAACCAAGCAAGCTGGCTGTGGAGCCCATGTTCTTAACTCCCCACAGTCAGGTCTAGCCTGTCGTTTCAAAAAGTGAAATATTTGTGATTTACTGAAATTATAGTGCACTAATACAAGTTTGGTTAATTTGAGATATTTTTACATTTTCTCTTTCCTGATGACTTTGAGCAGTGTATTTGCAGCAATAAAAGTAGCTCTCATTTTACAGTCCACTGAGTTAAAGGTAAAGTCAGTTTTTTTTTTCATGTCTTTAATCTGGCTCTCATTCCTGCATCCAAAACACAGTGGGAGATCTTCTTAGAGAAATTTCTGTTATAAAGCAAGGCAACTGTGCTCCACTTGTCTTTCGATAGAGTATAATGGACCAGATTCAGGTTTCTGTTTTATTATAAAACAGTAGAATTTGCCTAATAGTTTCTTCCTCTCCCAATTTTAAACTCCCTTGGCCCAGTGGTTCCCAGTTGCACATTGCATTAGAATCACCTGGGAGCTTCAAAAAAAAAAAAAAGATGATGACTTAATTGCTCTGAGGTGTGACCTGGATCAGGGGTTTTAATAGCTCCCCAAGGTGATTCAAATTTAAGGTTACAACCCTGGATTTAGCTCAGCTGTCAGCATCACGTACTCATTAGATGGCCTGTGGCATTCATGTCCTGTAACTGCTACAGAAGTGGATGGTTGTACTAGCTCAGAATAGAAACAGAAAGCGGGACCTGTTTTTCTTCTTGGCCTGGATATGGCTTTCTCTGTTTTTAAGATCTATGTAAATCAGGAAAACTGCATTTTCCTTATCTTCAAAATATAATTAGTACTGAAGACTGTAGGCAATTGTAACACAATGGTAAGTATTTGTGTATCTGAACATATAGAAACATAGAAAAGGTGCAGTAAAAATGTGGTTGTAGAAGATAAAAACGGTACATCTGTGTAGGGCACGTACTGTGAATGGAGCCTGCAGGACTGGACGTCGCTCTGGGTGAGTCGGTGAGTGTGTGGTGAGTGAGTGTGAAGGGCCAGGATAGTACCGTGCACTACACTCTGGAAACACTGTGCATGCACATAGGCCATGCTAAATTCATAAAGCAACACAAGACTGAACAAGTACAAGAAAAACTAATGAAATCAAGAGACACAAGATATGCTAAGTGAAATAAGCCAGTCAGAGAAAGACAAATACCATACGATTTCACTTACATGTGGACTCTAAAGAACAATATAAACGAACAAACAAACCAGAAATAGACTCATAGACACAGAGATGCAGATGGTTGCCAGAAGGGAGGAGCGCTGGGGACTGGGTGGGACAGGTGAGAAGCACAGATGGGTAGTTACAAACTAGTTACAGGGACATAAAGTACAGCATAGGGAATACAGTCAGTTATATCAAAATAACCATGTGTGGTGCCAGGTGGATACTGCAAATATTGGAGGGAACACTTTGTAAAGTGTATAATTGTCTAACTACTAAGCTGTTCACCTGAAACTAACACAAATTAATACTGAATATAAACTGTAAGTGAAAAAAAATTTTTAACTTTAAAAAAACTTTGGAAAAAAGAGAGACAGTAAACACGAGAGGCATAATTGCGGGGCCTCTGCCGGACGTCATCGCATCGGAAGCTGCAGCGTCATGGCATCATCAGGTGAGCACTTGAACTTTAAAGGTTGGTGAGCACTGGTCTGAGCCACATTCTACTGGCTGAGAGGCCTAGACATGCACACCTGTGTCCGAAAGTCTGGTGACATCACATCCACCTGCGAATGCCATCCATCAATAGTCTTTCTCTTCTCCAGGTGAGGAAGCGCTAAATGAATACCTCAAAACCAAGACGGTGACGCTGGAATATTAGAGCAATGCCGGGATCAGGAAACCCTTGCAGACGGCGCGACGCCTCAATCCTCCACACGCATGAGAAGCCTGGGTGTGCTGAAGAAGGATGTCTCAGCCACGAACCAAAAATTACACACAGGGACTGTGGGGACAGGCCACATGTCTAAGCACATACACACGTGCCTGAGCCATGAACCTTCTGTACCTTAAAGTAACAACCTCTTGTTGGTTTTTGTCTATGTCGTATATCACACGTATTTCTACAATGCCGAGCCAGCTCCCCCCTCCCAAAACTAAGCTAGTCACGGCTGTTCATCTTGAAAATGTCGATATGATGCAGTTAGAATCACAGAGTACACTTTTTAGAAACTTGTACTGGCTTTAACCTCTAAACCATACATTTGGGTTATTTAAAAGATTTTCTAGAATTTCGCTTTCAAGGAATAGCATTTGCTGTAAGGAATGTGAAAGAAGTTCCTTTTTTCACGTTTGGAAATAAGGTATATCTTTGTGCCTTTGATGTTCTATTTTTCAGCCCACTGTGAGGGGTGACCAACCACAAACAGTTCTTGAATACCTGCTAGGTACGAGGGAGCGTATTTTCTCCTGAGGAGTGTACGAAATTTGATGACACAATCTCTGGCCCCAATTAGTTTACATTCTAGTCAGAGCAATTGACTTCTATTATTCCTCATTTTAAAGTAAAATGTCTGCAGTCTCGTTGGCCTTGAAGAAGCCCAGGAATAGCTGCCACTTTGAAGACTCAGCAGCTTACAATCAGGGGACTGTAGGAAATCAATCATCAGTAAGCATCGACAACGAAATCACAGGCAGAAAATACTCAAAAGAATGCCAGGTGACCCTGGTGTGGCCGAATAGAGCGAACTTTGTCTGCAAGCATTTTTTGTTACATCGCAGCTCGTTTACCATCAGCACTTGGCATGGCGGCAATTCTCAGTTGGAATGAATGTTCTCTGGGTTCACATCTGAATAAAGTGACAAAGGCCTTATTATAAAGAGACTTTTAGACACAGTGTTTGAACTGATTTCGTGTGATTTAAAATATCACTTACCCATATATTTGAATGACAGACGAAATGGCAAACGAAAGCATGCCCCTCCTTCCAGACTAATCTTACCTTCAAATGTTTCATCTCAGCAAGAACGTTTTTAATCTTCAGGCCATGAACCTCTTTGAGAATCTGATAAAAATGGAAACCCCTCTGTTCCACTTCTACTCCCCAAATTCATTGCACGCACACAATCCTGTAAACAGCTTCATGGGATTCACGGACCTCCTGAGGCCCACGTTTGGGCCTCGGATTAAAAACTCCTTTTCCACAGTAATTTCTAAAGTCCTTCCCAGCTGGAGTTTTGAAGTCGGACTGGATCAGAATCAAAGGCTTCATGGAATTTGTAAAATTGCCATTGAATTTCATTTGGAACCTAATGATCCACAGCCTACTAGGTGATTTAATTAACACACTGAGTAATTTAATTATCACTGTTCCTTCAGATCACAGATTGTTTTGCTCGAGGATAAAGCTGAGATCTGCTCCTCACTGAACTGGGGAGGTGTGGACACGTCAGCAGTTTTACATTCCTCTTAATTCTATCTCCCCTCACCTCTGCTACAGCTGCCCCCTTTGGCTCAAACACCTTCCCTGACCTCTACCCTCAACGTGGTCCAAGTGTCTCTCCTCTGTGCTCCCACTCGTCTGGAATATAGTATTTACCACTTGGTGCTAAAATTATTTGCCTTCCTAACCAGATAGGAGCACCCTGTCTTCACTCCAGGATCAGCATTCTGTCAATAACAACGATCATTTACTGATGGCCTCCTGTGTGCTAGACCAATGTTTTTAAATGTTGTGTCATTTAATATGCATGACATCTGAAAAAATGAATAAACTGAGATGCTCATCTTACTACCTCCACCTCTACCAAGCCATCATTGTCTCTTATCTAACTTATTGCTGGTCTCCCAACTAGTCTTCTTGATTCCTCCCTGTGGTTCTGCTCAAAGCTCAAGTCAGGGGGTGCCACGCTTTTGCTTTAAACCTTCCAATGGCCTCCATTCTGCTTAGAATGAAGGCCAGTGTACTTACCATGACCAGTGAAGTCTTACTGGTCTTGCTCCCAGCTACCTCTGACTTCGTCTCCTCTTCCACTTCCCTCTCATTCTGTCCAGCCACCCAGGTTGCCTCGATGTTCCTCAGACACACCAGGCACGCTCCTATCTCAGGGCCTTTGCACTTACTGCTTCTGCTTCCCAGTGGTGTGCTGGTAAATGTTTAACAAGTGGCTCTCTAGGGGGAAAAATTCATAGCATTTGCTGATTTCTGTGTACAAGTGCTCTCATCAAGGCTGATTGCAACTTATCGATTTGATCTCGCTGAACACAAAGTTGGGAGGAGGTGGGCACAATCAGAACGAGTGCAAACCGGGCCAGCATGCCACTGCCTCTTCCTGAAACTTTTTCCAAACACCTCCTCCAGGCTGGCTGCCTTACTCTCCTCAAATAGCATGTTAGTAGAGATACACTCTCCAATTCCTCTTTCTAGAACCTGCGAACCCACATTCATGCCTCATTTACCTGTTGTTCTTTATTCTCCTCATCCTGCATTATTTTCAGAGCATTTATCCCAACCTGGCATATGTGTATTTGTCATCCATCTCTCCCCATTAGAATGTAAGTTTCATGAACAGGTGCTTCTTTTGTTCAAAGTTCTACCTCCAGCGCCTCACATGTAGGTGGAGCTCAACAAATATTTGCTTTCAAGTGAGAGAGGTTAAGTTACCCGCCCACATTATGGAGCTGTTAAGTGGCAGAACAGGCTTTCAAGCAATGGAGCTGGGGGTCTGAACCAAGCTGACACAGCTTTTAGTGCCAGTGCCTAAACCAGGGCCTGGGGAGCGAATGGTAGATGCGCACACTAAATGCACGTCCTATGAAAGAACTAAGCAGCGTGGACATTATCTGCAAAAGCTTTTGTGGAGGTGGGTAGACACAGGATGAGGAACCACGTCTGGTCCCCCCACACCGCCCCTCCGAGAAAATAACTGTTAAGGGAAAGCCGGACTAGGTTATCAGACGTAAGACATGATGGATAGGGTGCATTATTACTACTACTTTGCCAATAATACCCAAGTGCATTTTTAAATGATTAAATAACACCTAATAGTATAAAAGTACATAAAACAGGAAGGTAAGACTCAACCATAAATTCTCCACACAGAAATAACCAGAGATGTTATGTGAGAATGTTCCAGACTTTTTCTATGCCTATACTTTTTTATATAATCTGTGTATGTGACTACGTTACCTGCTTTTTCAATTAATGGTCTATAAGCATCTTCTGTCAATAAACATTCCTCTGCACACCTTCAGTGGCTTTAATTCAACTTGCTCTCTCTAGTTGGATATTTAGGTTTGCTTTTTTACTACTTTAAACATTGCAATAAATCTTATATGAAAATTTATGAACTAAGCCATACTTATGTAATTGGGTAAATTCCTAGAAGAGGAATTCCTGAGTCACAGGATGTAGGAATCTTACAGATTTTCCCAAGTTATTGTCACCATTGTGTATTGTTCTTACAGCATCATAATACCTCACGTTTACTGAACACTGTTCTTAGCACGTGATATGCCATTAACTCAATTTCTTACCAAAACTCCACAAAGGAGCCCTGGCTGGTGTGGCTCAGTGGATTGAGCACCAGCCTGCAAACTGAAAGGCTGCCTGTTGGATTCCCAGTCAGGGCACATGCCTGGGTTGCAAGCTGGTCCCTGGTTGGGGTTGAGTGAGAGGCAGCTGATTTGACATTTCTTTTGCACGTCAATGTTTCTCTTCTATTTCTCCCTACCTTTCCCTCTCTCTAAAAATAAACAAAATCTTAATAAAAAAAAAATAGTTATTCCCACAGACAGATGGAGAAACTGGAAGAAGTGGCTGAGCTGGGATCTGCCCCAGCCAGCCTCAGAGCCTGTGCTCACAGCAGAGCTACCCGCAGGCCCACGACAGGCAAGTGACTGAACCTAGAACTTGGCTCCAACACTTATTGTGAAGCCTTAGGAATCTGCCTAGTATCTCCATGCTAATTTTCTCACCTGTGGAAGGTGTGTATCTCAGAAGGTGGTGTTTTTTTAAATACGGAAATTTGTTGGAATGAGAAATTCAGCAACAGTTCAATCTACAGTTATGCATACAGTGACTAGATGATGCTTTCTTCTCTCCGTATCCCTGTGTGCTGACTGCACCTTCAGGAGCTGGCTCCATTTATGGCTGCCAGATGGGAGTCCCAGGAATCAGATGCAGTAACATGATATCCAGTCCTTTCTCCAGAAAGAAGGAACCATCTCTTTATGTGCCTCCTTTTGAAGAATGAGGAATACTTTCCCTTCCCAGTCCACTAGTAAGACTTTGCTCACATCTTATTGGGAAGGTTCATGTCCCACGCCCATTCCCAAACCAATCACTGCCAAGGGTTTTCCATGAATGGATGATGGCAAGTCAACCACGTAGATTCCAACATTGAACTTTTGGGAAAAGTTTACCAATCATATTTACCACCCCCCTTTTTAAGACTGTAAACTACTGATGTTTAAAATGAACTACTTTATTGACATAAAGAGAAAAAACTAGTTTAATGACTATTTATTGTACATTCCAACCAAGTGAAAGGCACCGTATATATATATACATACCAGGCACTGAGGGAAACACAAATGAAAGACAACTTTTTTGTCTTTCCTACTACAATAGTGGGTACAGGCACAAGAATACAACTATAAACAACTCTGCCAGGCATTGCTGTGTGCGTACACACATATTTGATGCATAATTAAAGTACTATGAGAACAGATGGCAGATTCCTCTAGAATGAAATTTTTGCTTCAAAGGCCATCACACTAATTTTCTGATTTATAACTATCACAGAGCCATAGACGATACAATAGCCCACAGTCTGAGGAGAACACTTCGTCAGCCTTAGCGGGAACAGAACCATTCCCCAAGTGGCTGCTGCTCTCTCTCACCTAGGCATCAGGCTGAGAAAGCACAGGGTTGGACCGACCGAAGCACCATGGTGATTTACTTTCCAATAGACTGCAAGGCAAACTGCTTATAAACCAAATGGCTGTTAAATTAAGGTATGCCATACATAAAGTGCACAAATGTTAAGTGTACAACGCGATGAATTTTTATGTGCGTATGAATGGCGGTAACCCAAACGGAAACCACCCAGAACAGCGCCGACACACAGAAAGGCACAGCAGTTCCATCTGCCGAAGTGACGGGTAGAAAATCACCATATTCGTATTTTGCCGTGTATAATGTGCATCCACGTTTTTGGACCAAACTTTTAAGGAAGAAATCTTTCGTTTTAATTTTTTAATTCAATTCTTAATTTATTTATATTTAGAAACCAAACCAATTATTGTATTCCAGGGTATTATTTTGCATATGATATGATATTACGCTAAATGCCTAAGTATACGCTTTTAATGCCTAAGTATAAATTAAAGAACTAGAAACATTTATACAGATACAGAATTAGTACTACCCATGTATAATGTGCATCCTTGTTTTTGCTTCAAAAATATGGGCAAATAAGTACGCATTACACATGGCAAAATATGGTACAATCTTGGTTTCATTCATATTTCTTTGATAAATGGAGCTTAACAATTTTTTTGTTACTTGTTCATGTCCTATGGTATTTTTACTATTGAAATATTTCACTATTGAAAAGGAATAGGGAAAATAGTTAAAATAAAGCCTTAGAACATTAGGGGACAAAATTCAATCAGCAACCTACTTGGAGACAGTCCTTTAAATTCTCAGGTCTGCACCCCGAGCCAACCCAGCCCTATGGCAGATGAGACCTGAAACAGTTCAGTAAGGTTGACAATGAGGCAGAAAGTCGACTCTGGCATAGGACCATTTTCGCCTTTTAATGGAAAAACTGCTGTTACCTTTTTGTGTTCTGTGCCCTATCTTTCCTCTGGTGTCCCTCTTTTCTACATTTGACAGGTTTCAAACTGTGGGTAACTGTGTAGAATAGTCCTAGTAGCTGAGGGAAAAAAAATTGCATTATAAAAAAAAGAAAACAAACAAAAAAAAAACATGAATTTTTCAAACCAGTAAACTGTATATCCACTGAGTGGCTACAGAGTTACCAACAGTGATTAAAACCAAGGAGAACCAGTTTTCCAGTTCATACTGGAAAAGAATATATATTTTTAAATGAAAGGACATATGCCTGAGGGCAGCTAAATCTAAGTAATTCTTTTTATTACAAAAGATCTATCTTAAAAATTTCACTCTCGCTAAACCCACTTTGATGCTAACAAACAAATCTGAAGTTATAATAACAAAAAACGCCACATAGGTTGCTTTATCTGAGATGGTAATTTAAAACAAAAATGAACAGGTGATTTGTATTTTTACTTTAAAATAAGTGTGAGTCCTGGCTGGTGTGGTTCAGTTGGTTACAGCATCATCCAGAAAACTGAAAGGTTGCGGGTTTGATTCCCGCTCAGGGCACACACACAGGTTGCAGGTTTGACCTCCACTCGGGGCACATACAGGGCAACCCATTGATGTTTCTCTCTCACAGGGATATTTCTCCCCCCTACCGCCCCCCTGCTCTTCCTCCTTCTCTAAAAAGTAGTGAAAAAATGTCCTTGGGTAAAGATTAAAAAATAAGTCAGTCTGATATGTCTGAAGTCTATGCTGAAGAAAAAAGATGCCAACAAATTCACTCATCACCAAAAATGAAGTTAAGCTTTCTAAACTAAATCTCTTCACCATGAGATCAGAGACAGTCTGCTCTTAGAAGATCCCCAAATGTACCTATTCCAGCTCTAAGTCAGCCTCTGTTCTTCTGAGAACCAAAGCACATCCGATATCACACAAGAGCACCGTACACCTGAAATGCAAAACAACCAGTGAGCCGCATTCCTTTTCTCAGAATTAGAAGGCACAGATCACCTGTTTCTGAGATCATTTATTTCACTATTTCTTTCTTTAACTGGCAGGACTGTCCAAAACCTCTATCTTGGCTTTCCCGCCTTCTGAGTGAGGAAGCTTAATGTTGTCTACGGTGACTTCAGAGGAGGCACTGTCATCTTCGTCCTCAGATTCTGAACTGGCCTCTGAACTGTCCTGTGAATTCTCTGTCGAACTGTCCTCTTTTTCTGAATCCGACTGATTCATCTCAAACAAGGCCACATCCTGCAAAACACACCACATGGGAAATTTACTACAGGGCAGTGCCCTAAAAAGTCGCAAAAAAGCATTGGGAACAACCAACATTTAGCACAATATTGAAGCACAAAGGACATGTTTTTAATACAATAGAGTACTTTTATTCTTTTAGTTGCCAGAGTCCACCACAGTAATTTACATTTACTCTAAGTCTAAAGAGACCCCCATCACCCAGCTGTATATGTCCCAAATACACTCTCATTCAACTATTAGCATGAGCCAGGCACCTCACTAGGCACCAGAGACTCAACAATAACAAAACCCTTGCCTTGCTGGAGGTTGCGTTTTTAAGCAGAGGTTGGCGGCCTACTGGCCAAACCCAGCCTGCTTACCTGTCTTGGTTTAGGTCATGAGCTAAGAATGGTTTTTATATTTTTAAGTGGTAGGAAAAAAATCAAAAGGACAGTATTTCATGAAACATGAACATTATATGAAATTCCAATTTCAGCACCCATGAAGAAAGTTAATAAGACTTGTCTATTCTTTGAGTATCGCCTGCAGCTGCTTTCACACTGCAAGGGCAGAGGTGGGCCGTCCGGATAGGACAGCGCGGCCCACGAGGCCGGCAGTATGCACTAACCTGCCCCTTACAGAAATGTTTGTTGGCCTCCGTTCCAGTTGGGAAAGAAAGACAATACTAAACATTTGCATATTCAGCATGGTGTAGGCTAAAAAATAAAGAAAAATAAAGCAGGATAAGGTAATAAGGCCACTGGGGAAGGCCTCTGAAGTAGGGACAATTGATAAGAGACAAAGCCAGCCAAGTAGCAGAAATCGGGGAGGAGCATCCTACAGGGAGGGAAAAAGCCTGGAGTAAGGGGCTGAAACTGGAGTGCAGACAATGCAAGGACTGGACAAGGTCAGCTAGAGCTGAAGGCCGGACCACACAGGCCTGGGAAAGACTCTGACTTTATTAGAAATGGGCTGGGAAGCCCCCTGGCTCCCAAACTATGGATCACACACAGTGTGAAGAGCAGACTCCAGGGAAGAAAGGGAGAAGGCAAGGAGACCTGTTAGGAAATCACTGAAACAGTCCAAAGGGGAGACTGTAATTATTAGGACCAGGCTAGCAGGAGTGGAATTCATGCAAAGTGGTTGGATTTGGGAGATATTATGCAGGTAGAGCTGACCAGATTTGCTGATGAATTAGATGTTATTATTAACAATGGTGTCAGTTCTGTCCAGACACTCTATTACAAAGAGAATTCCAGTGCAGAAATAACACATGAGCCTAAATTGGGGCCCTTTTCACATGTGGCTTATGTAATATACTGTTAAACATATTAATTTTTGCATTCTCAATATATCAGACCATATTCCTCTCTGAGCCTTGGATGGAGAAAAAAACTAAAACCCAGTTAGGACGCTTACTGAAATAATGTTTCAAGATAACAAATGCAACAACTGACTTGGAAAAGCCCCTGCCCTGTGACTCGGCATTATTCAACCCCTAAACTTCACCCAGGGAAGCTTACTGACCTATAAGATCCTTAATCATAAAATGACCAAGTACCTAACCAGTACTAGAAACATGAGCTGACTTTCCAGGAAGAAAAATAACTGTGGAATTAAAATGGAAAAGTTCTCTCTCTTTTTAGGTGATGAGGCACACTGGTAATTTTACTACAGGAAATGAAAATGAAGTGTAGTTACCATTTGTATAACTTTTTCAAGCGTCTCATCAATATTTTCAATATTGAAATGACCAGGTGGTGCAGCTGCCATTTCCTTTCTTAGCTTGTCATTCGCCTGAGCCATCTGTGGGAGAAAGGTCTGTACTTGGTCCAATACTAAGGAGAGAAAATATAGTTTATCCAGACTTATGTTAGTATTTGGCCAGTGTTCAAATTTTATTTTTAATTATACATATTTTTAAATTTTATTTATTGATTTGAGAGAGAAAGCAACATCGATTTGTTGTTCCACTTATTTAGGCATTCACTGGTTGCTTCTTGTAAGTGCCCTGACCCTGACCAGAGATCAAACTCCCAACCTCTGGGTGTATGGGATGATGTTCCAAGCAACAAAGCTGCCCAGCCCAGGCCTGAGTTTCCTCTTATACTCTGTCACTCTTAGTCACTCCCATCCCTCACCCCAGGTGTGCCTCCCTGCTCTGCAACCTTGGCCACCACGAGTTGTTTCAGTGGCATACACAGTGACACTGTGATCTAGCTACTCAGATCAAAAAGAGATCACCCTGAGATATGGTCTGAACTGTTGAGGAAAAAAAATCTTTCTGAGAGAGTGAGTGGCTGAATCTAAGGCTGGAGCTGCTGATAAACTGGCCAACTTGACAGAGGCGGGGAGGAGCCTGCTCTAGGTTAAGCCAACGCCTAGGAGAGAAGAGCTAAGAGACGCAGAGCAGCAGCCTGCTGATGGCAGCGAGCACCAGGGTGCAGATGTACCCAAAATCAGTGGGTTTTTTCCCCCAATAAAATCACTCATAACACCCTGGCTGGTGTGGCTTAATAGATTGAGTACAGGCCTGCGAATCAAAGGGTTGCCAGTTCGATTCCTAGTCTAATGGGTGCGTGAGAGGCAACCACACATTGATGTTTCTCTCCCTCTCTTTCCCCCTTCCCCTCTCTAAAAATATATAAAATTTTCTTTTAAAAAAAATTACTCAAATCGGAGGGAGGTGGGGAGGGCTGGGGCGGTGGGCTGGGATGGGAGTAAAACACAGAAAACTGTACAAGAACATTTAAAATAAAATTTAAAAAAAAAAAGAAAGAAAGGAAAAAATGACTCAATCCGTTGAGGTGTTGCTTCCCAGCAGTTATTATCAGTTTGGCTCAAACTCACAAACATTCTCAAAAAAAAAAAAAAAAAAAAAGACTCATAACTAACACATTTAATTTAACCACTTAAAACCTCAGTTCACTCACCTGTAAAACAGGGGTCATATCTGCCAGGCACGGTGCTGTGAACAGGGGAGAGTCAACAAATAACGGGATAATACGAGTTTCTTTCTCTTTCAAAAGAGGTTTGGCATGTAACCAGCTCTCAAAACATTAAGTCGCTGGTATGGCTACACAGCAGGTGACTAAAATGTCCAGAGTATGAAAGAAAAGAAAATGGTGATAAAGGTCAAGAAATGGCCTTTAACTGTAAAATGGGGCTGCTGGAAGAATTAAATGAGGTCACATACACATCAAGCACCACACCATGCCTGGCACATACTAAATAGTGAATAAACATGATCTCTCATGCTCCTTCAGATCACAGAGTAATAAAAATAAGACATTGTGTGTCTGCAGATATCCATCTATTACCTCAGATCAGGTATGAGGCCACATTCTGTTCTGCTTTGGTTTTTAACTAATGGATCACATGGAGCAAAACAAGGACCTCTATGTGTAGTATGACCCAAAATTCTGAGAAGCCAAATATTTCTTTCTATGGTACTCTATTCCAGTACATGCTGAACCCTTGAAGCTAATCCACTTGTGGTTCTTCTAAACAGAATACAACAAAATCCAAGATACAACACATAAAATCCAAAATATACAACATCCAATAAAAATTACCAAGCATGCATACAAGCAGGAACATATCTATAAAGAGTAGGAAAAAAAAAAAAAAAAACAAGAGAGAGATCCAGCAATGACACATGACAGATTAAGCAATAAGAATGTTAAAACAGCTATTATAAATACTCCACATAGTCAAGCAAGCACAGAAAACCATGAACACAATATGGAAAGAAACGAAAGATATAAATAAAAGACTCAAACTAGACTTCTAGAGATATGAACTAGACTTCTTTATCAGATATCTAGACTTCTAGATATCTGATAAATTGGATGGGATTCAACAGCAGATTAGACAACAGAGAGGAAAAAATTAGTGAACTTGAGGACATAGCAATAGAAACCACCCAGAAACACACAAAAATAAAACTAAAAACAAAACAAAATGAAGTAGCAGTGAAATGTGGGACAACTTCAAAAAGCAAAATTATGTATAACTGGAGTCCCTGCAGAAAGGTGAGAGGAAAGGGGGGACAACAAAATATCTGAAGAAAAACAAGAACCAAAAATTCCCCAAATTTGATGAAAACTATAAATCTACAGATCCAAGAAGTTCATCAAATCCCGAGCTCAAGAATCACAAAGAAAGCTACAAGACACACCACAATAAAATTGTAAAAACCAGTGATAAAGAAGAAACCTTAAAAACAGCCAGAGGGGGGGAAAATATTTTATACACAACAAAATAATAGCAGCCCCTTCAACAGAAATGATACAAAAAACAGCACAGCAACATCTTTAAAATTCTGAAAAATTTAAAAAATTGAAAACCTGTCAACCTGGAATCCTACATACATTGAAAACATCTTTCAAAACCGAAAACGAAATAAGCATTTTCTGACGTAAAGTTGTTTATCATTAAGATAAACAACTTGGTTGTTAAAACGAGCTAATATTTGAACAGACACTTCACCAAAAACATGTAAGTGGTGAAAAAGCACACGAAAGGCTCTTCAACATCATCAGTCATTAGGGAAAAAAAACTGAAATCACAATATGATACCACTGCATACACACTGGAATAGCTGAAGACAGACCATACCACGTGTCAGCAGAGGATGTGGGACAACTAAGAAAACTAAACTCTCCCATGGGGCTGGGTGGAATGCAAAACGGTATACCCAACTTTGGAAAATAGTTTGGCAACTTCCTCTTTATAAAAAAGCACACTCTCCAGAATGACCTAACAATTCCACTCCTAGGTATGTACCCCCTCCACCCACCACCATCAACACAAAAACCTGCGTGCACACAGAAGCTTGCATTTGAGCAGAGAGCCACAGTGCAATCACTTTAGCTGCTGCAGATTTAGTATATGCTATGGTGAAGTTCCCCTTGCAGAACACTCATGATTTCTTAGTTTATAGACATGGTAATCTCACCCATCGTTTACAGTGTAATTGTGTCCAATTTAATGGAATGTGGTGGTGTTTTCTCTGATGGTTCTGAGTGATGGTTGTTCTGTATTTTAGTTGCAATTTTGATGTAGTTGTGCAAAGACACAAGCCATGTCTGCCTGCACTGCCATCTTGACCAGAGGTTTGGTGGGGTTTTTTCATATACGTGTATTAAATTTGGGTTCAGTAACTCCTAAAAAAATTTCCTACAATTTGGGGCAGTATCCTCTAAAACAATTTCCCACAGAGATTAACAATAATTAATTTTGATTTCTAAAAATTCATCCTACAAGGAGTTTATCTGGGAAGTTAGTCTTAGAGCAGGAGAATACATAAGGAACCCTATCCGGGTGCACAGACTTCACAACGTGAATCCCAAGTAAGATTTTCTCTGCCAGACTGTGTGGTTTAATATCTGACCATGAAGGCAGAGATAGTCCCATCAAATAACTTCTTAATCAGGCAGAATTTAACATTTAGAGAGGGTTCTTGAGAGAGAGGAAGGGGGGGAGGGTACTTACGGGGACTCCTCTCTATCCGGACTGTTTGAAGAGTGGAATTCTTTCTGGAATTAGGCTTGGAGTTGATGAGCAATCTGTCCCATATACCTGAACACACAGACACACACAACACTCAATTTACTATTGAATAAAGAAACAGGAGCCCATCAGCAAGCTTTCTGTGACCAATCTCAAGTCCTGACCATTCCACACTGCCCAATATGCTTTTAAAAAGAGGAGCACCCCAAGTTCTTTTAACATTTTAGTTCTTTAGGCACATCTATCTCCCCTTTATTAAGCCTGCCTCATACATCTCTGTGTCACTGATGCTGAGTAAGTGCACCTTAAACTGCACCTTTCTGGACCAGAAATCCATCCGTGACAAAAGCAGGTGCAACGACAGAATGCAGGAAGTGGTACAGGGTACGACAATGAGTAAGCATAATGGCTAAGTGAAGCCAGAATCAGTTACTAGCTATATTATACTGGGCAAATGGCCTAACCTCTTTGAGTATTCATTTCTTCATTTGTAAAACACGCCTGCTTGGTTATTTCCCCTTCATCTAAAATGCCCAACCTAAATAAAACGCCCTTTGCAGAAATTTTGTCCCCCCACTCCATCTATCTAGTCTCGTCATTCACCACTCCTTGAATGAGTCCAACTCAAGGCTTTGCACCCCGTTTCTAATACCTGCAAAATCTCTTCATTCTGACACAAAAATCCTGTTCATCCACAAGGCAGAGCTCCACAAAGACTGATGGCTTACTAGTTTAGGCCCAGCGATTGGATTACTGTAAAGAGCATGGACTCTAGAAACTGACTGACTGGACTCAAATCCCAGTTTTGTTCCTTTCCAGACACATGATCTCTGGCAAAGTAATTATCTGCATGTTACACCACAACCATTTCCTCGTCTATAACATGGAGACAAGCATTGTTGTGAAGATTAAATTCTCTCACAAATATTCATAAGTACTACTACTTCCTTTTTCCCAATATGAAAACTGGGGCGTTGAAAACTTAAGAAACTTCCCTAAACTCCCACAGCTAATTACTCGTAGCATTGGGATTCAAACTCATGATATTTCTTATTCTATGATGGTGTCTGAAATCCCGTGTGGACTCCCTGAACCCAAGTCTCCCTCTATAGGAGGGCGGTCCTAAGGGCTGATTCTTTGAGAATGGGGGTGGGGGGGCGGTGGTAGAGGAGGCCAAGGCGGGGTGATACCTAACAGTTACTGCTAGAGGACCAGCCAACTGTTCAGACCCAGACGCCGAGCCCTAAGGTCCTCCCCTTAGGGGAGGGGTCTTGCTGCAGCGCTCGGCAGCCAGGGCGCTCAATATCACACGGAATGTGAAAACCTACCCTGGCCCCGCCGCCTGGCGCAGGGCCTCCAGCCGCTATCTACGCGGCGGCGAGTACGCCGGAGCCCTGCGGTCACACCGGGGACTCCACTCGCGGATACTGGGCCTGGGCAGACGACCTGCGGTCCGCCCAGCTGCTCCAGCTGCGTGCCCACGCAGCACGTGCGCGCCCCATGCCGCTGCCACCCGCCCGTCACCTCCGTGGCCGCCGTTCCCCGCCGTCAGCAACTCCTTGGACACCGAGACCCCAGAGCCATCCTTGGGGGGCGTGGAAGAGGTCGAGCTAGACTGGCTTTCGCCGTGGACCTCCATGCCGCAAGCTAGGCTTCCGAGCCGGCCACCCAGGCCCGGATGCAGGAAAGAAGCTGGGGCAGGGGCGGGGCCAGGACCTCGATTGGAGGAGAATGGGTGGTGGGCGGGGAAAGGGGCGGAGCAAGAGCCTCTGCGGCGAGGGCGACACCTGGCTAATCCTCCAGGCCGTTGCTAGTGTGGGAAAAGGCAGGTTGCAACTCTTGAGGCCCTGTGATTGGAAGGCTCATTGATTTCCTTTTTTTTTTTAAGCCAAATAAATTCGGGTGTGAAGAGCGCACCACGGGAAGGGCGTGCCCTTCTCTTGGTTCTTAAAAAATTATTTGCAATTGTAAAAAAACAAATTTCACTCTCTAAACCATTAAGTGCGCAGTTCAGAAGCGTTAGCTATCAATATATTCAAAGTGCTATGTAACAGATCTTTAGAATATTTTCATCTTGAAAAACAGAGGGGAGAGGGGTATAAGGGGGACAAATGGTAATGGAAAAATACAATAAAAATAAATTTAAAAAAAACAAATAAAGGGAGAAAAAAAGAGAAAAACTGGAACTCTGCATTACTGAGAGATGCCCTCATTGCCCCTTGCCTGGAGCCCTGGCAACAGCCGTTATCTTTCTACTTCAGTTACTTCATGTAAGTGGAATCGCTTTTTGTGACTGACGTATTTCACTTAGTATAATGTCCTCAAAATTTATCCGTATTATGTATAGCATGTGACAGGATTCCCTTCATTTTAAGGCTGAAGAATATTCCATTCTTTATCCATTCATCCCTTGATGGATATTTGGGTTGCTTCCTCTTCTGGGCTTTGTAGATAATGCTGCAATAACAGGAGTGTGCATATGTATCTTTGAGGTCCTGTTTTCAGTTCTTTTGGATTTATACCCATAGTGTGAATATACATATTCACTGAATATATAATAATATATGATAATATGTAGTATTCAGTAATTCTGTTTTATACATACTAATTATGTATTTAGCATATATAGTAATTCTGTGTTTGATTTGTTAAGACCCTCTGTCCTGGTTTCCATCGCAGTTGCATTATCTTATATTCCCACAGCAGTACATAAGGATGTCAGTCTCTCCACACCCTCACCCACACTTACTATTTTCTGTTTTTTCTTTTCATGTGTTTATTGGTCATCTGTATATCTACTTTGGGGAAATGTGTATTTGAATTTGTTGTATATTTTTTAATCAAGTTGTTTTGTTGGTGTTGAGTTGTAGGAGTTAGTCATTTATATATTCTGTATATTAACTCCTTATCAGATACACAAGGGGGGACCCACCAGAAAAACAGAATTTATTTATTAAAAAATTGTGTATTTCTTCAGTCACCTTCAAAGTATCCTCCATTTGATGCAATGTACCTATCAATACTTTTTTCCATTGCTCAGAACAGTTTTTGAACTTGTCAATTTTGTTGCCTTTTTAGTGCTTCTGCTGTTTTTTTTTTTTTTTTGTTCACCTCTTCCACATCTGCAAAATGTTTCTCTTTTAGGACTTTTTTCATGCAGGGAAACAAAAAAGTCACTTGGAGCAAGATCAGGTGAGTAGGGAAGGTGGGGCACAGGGGTCAGGCCATTTTTGGTCAAAAACTGCTGAACACTCACTGTGGTGTGGGCAGGTGCACTTGTAAATCACCCATCATAAAATGGGCAAACAGTTGAAAGAGTCTTCCAAAAAAAATCACTATAGTTGAATGCAACCTCTCACAACAATGCCAGCTGGCTCACTGATACAGATGTGTTCCTAGAACACTCACCTAGTAGGGGGAAGCCTGTACTACAAGGGGCCCACCCTCCGGAAGGTAATTCCAGTTTTTGTTGGGACCCCCATGTATGATGAGTAAACGTTATTTCCCATTCCATAGGTTGCCTTTTTACTGTTGATTGTTTCTGTTCTTCTTCATTCTTTCAAAAGCATTTCTCTACCACCCACAGTATGCTCAGATTCTTCTGGTGTGGGATTCAAAGCAGAAACAGAAATCCTGCTCCAACATTTTTCTGCTTGTTTCTGAAAATGGGTATTCCAAAGTCAGTCAGACCTGGATGAAATCCAGTCCCAGATCACTCACTTAGTAGCTGTGACTTTGGGCAAATCACTCTCTGAGCCTCTTTTTCTTCTCTGTAAAATCAGAATAATCATATTTCACAGGGTTGTCCTGAGGGTTTAAAGGCTATCCTGAAGAAATGATTAAAATGCATCTGAGGAAAATGGTAACTGCATTATTATTGTCATAATAATAATTTGATATTATTCCAATTATTACCAAGTTATAAAATTTAGAGTACAAGGAATTATGGGAGAAATGACCATAAGCACTGAGGAGGAAAACACTGATTAAAACATTTTAAAACCTACTTTCACTCTTTCTAGTTAAAACCTGCTACATCTGGGGATCCTCCAAGGAATGGACAAGACTTTTTTTTTAAAGTTTTATTTATTTATTTTTTAGACAGAGGGGAAGGGAAGGAGAAAGAAAGGGAGAGGAATGTCAATGTGTGGTTGCCTCTTGCATGCCCCCTACTGGGGACTTGGCCCGCAACCTCAGCATGTGCCCTAACTGGGAATTGAACCAGGGACCCTTTGGTTCACAGGCTGGCACTCAAAACACTGAACCACATCAGCCAGGACTTTTGTTTTCTTTGTCGTGCCAGTAGCTCACTTGGAGCTGGGCACATAGTTAATTATTAATTCATGCTTAAATAATGAATGAACAGAGGGAAGCTGAGCAAATGAATAGTTGTTAATTGTTTCAGTAATCAATTGGTCGCCTCAGTAAACCTGGATTCTAGCCCCTAGAGATGTCCTCAATGTTTTTGTACATGAGTTGTTGACTGACAGACCAGAAGCATCCCCCAAGTACACAACTGTACAAAATTAATGGAATGTATCTGGTTTATAACAATAATTTGGAAATTAAAACATTTATACCTGGCCCAAATAGAGTAAAAGATGCACTGGCAGAATTTAGTCTCCCTCCTAGCAAATGGTATTGTTAACCAGAAAAACAGCTCTATAAAATATGAGGATAAATGTAAAACATAGTTTTTCTCATTTTTAACATCTTCAAAGGTAATTGACTGTTTACATTGTATTATGGGGCTCATAACAAATGTACAAGTAAAATACATGATAAAAATAGCACAGAAGATGGAGGTGGTAAATGAAAATACCTATTGTAAGGATCTTTTACTTTACATGAAGTGTTTTAGTGGGGTTTGAGAGTACACAGAGGTCATTTGAAGATTTATACTGTAAATACTAGAGGAACTCCTAAAAAAAATTATAGGATGAATAACTGCTCAGCCAATAGTGGAGATTAGATGGAGCCATGAAATATATTCAATTAATCCAAAAGAAAACAGTAAAAGGTAAAGAGGAACAAAGAACTGGGGATGATTAGAAAACAAATAACGAGATGGTAGACTTAAGCTATACCCACATAACTAATGAGATTAGATGTAAGTGGGTTTAAGACTTGAAAGGCAAAAGGCAAGGATTGCCAGACTGAATAAAACAAGCTTCACTGTGGGGCTTATTCCAGGAGGGCTAGAGTGGATATTAGTTTATTCATTAATGTATTAGTACTGTCATAAAAATAATTCATCAATTTAACAGAATCAAGAAGAAAAATCATACAATCATGTTCACAGATATCAAAAAGATATTTGACAAAATTCAACATTCAGTAAGGTAAAAAATGATACCTACAATGCATAATAAAATGTATATGCCTCTGCCTTAAAAGAGCATTGAACTTAATTTAGAATTTCTATAGGTTTTCCTGGTAAAGTCACTACAGAAAAGACAAGAATGAATATTCATAGTCTTCACTACAACTGCAGCATTAACTTTGCAGTATTGGCCAAAATTAGATAAGAGGAAACAATTAGAAACACAAAAATTGAAAAGCATGAAGTAAAACTATATGTATGAAGTTGTGATGGTATATCTAGGGGGACAATGAGAAAACTGCTACAAACAAAAGAAAACTTGGTAAATTAGCAGGAAATAAAATAAATGTACAGAAAGTAATAGCTTTCATACGTACAAATAGCACACAGTTTAAAAATATAATGGAAGAGAAAACTTATTTATAAAGGGTACAATACAAGTAAAGTAAATAAGCAGAAGCTTAACAAGGAATGTGTAAAATATGTGAAGAAAACCATAAAACATTCTTTTTCTTGTCCTCACTTGAAGACATGCTTATTGATTTGAGAGAGAGGAAGGGAGAGAGAAACATCACCGTGACAAAGAAACATTAATCGGTTGCCTCTCATGTGTGCCTCTACCAGACCGAACCCACAACCTAGGCATGTGCCCTGACTGGGAATTGAACACACAACCTTTCAGTGTATGAATGATGCTCCAACCAACTGAGCCACATGGGCCAGAGCCCATAACACATTCCTTAAAGATAAAAAGTAGATTTGAATAAGTGGAAAGACATAATCTGTATACCCATGGTCTTGGATAAAAATACTAAATATGAAAAATGTCACCGGGCTAATCCTGGTGCATACAGGAGGCAACCAATCAATGTTTCTCCTTTCCTTTCTCTCTAAAAGCAATTAAAAAAATGTCCTCAGTAAGGATTAAAAAAATAATAAAATTTAAAAAGAGAAAGAAAATAAGCCAGTCTCCCAAAGTCTCTACAAGAGTTTCACAATCCTAATAAAAATATTGCCAGGTATTTTTTCCCTTTCAGTGACAATTGATTATACAGTTTATATAAAAAGACAAACAAGAGTAGCAAGTATAAACAAAAATCTAGAGATACCTTTTTTAAAAATGTAAAAAGTTTATTCAGGTAACAATTTGCAAACCAGGAAACATAGTCCTTGGTTATGAACTGAGAATACATTTCAAAATGGAGGGGATAGGGCAGGATTTCCAAAGGCAAAAGTTACAAGGAGCTGGTGATCAAAAAGACCATAAACATGCATCATTTGTTTTCTGACTGGTGAAGACAACTGGACTTTCAATGGTTGGCTGGCTCAGTGATAAAGCCAGTGGAGTTGTGAGGAGAAACAATGGGTAATATGTGGTTAAGCATTTATTGAGTCCTAGCTTCAGCCCAGGCCTGTACCACAGCAAGCCTGTCTTTGATCACACAATCGTAATACAGGGAGTATTATTTAACAACAATGCAAAAAGTACGATTTATCCAACAGTTCAACAAGTCCAGGGGGAGAGGGAGGGCCACTGGCTATGCTGGCAGTTCTGGAGCTCGAAAGAGCAAAGTTATGTTCTGTAATCAGCTTCAGAGCTCAAGCTGCAAAAATCCAAATATTGGTTCATAAATTATGATATTAAAGTTCTTATAAATCCTCACAAGGAATACTTTGGGGAAAAAAAAAAAAAAAAAAAAGAGCAATAGTACCCTGGCTGGGTGGCTTGGTTGAAGCATCGTCCCAAATACCAATGGTTGTGGGTTTGATGCCTGGTCAGGGTGCTTACGGGAGGCAATAGATTGATGCTTACTCTCACAACGATGTTTCTCTCTCTCTCTGTTCCTTTGTCTCTAAGATCGATAAATATTTAAAAAATATATATCAATCTTTTAAAAATAAAGAGCAATAGTAGGGAAAGGTGAAGGATTCCTTGTAGTTGGAGAAAGAAACAAACTCCCGTCTCTTCTGATACGGGCACTAATCCCGTTGTAAGGGCTCATGAAACACGACCTAATTACTTCCCCAAGGTCCCATCTGCAAATACCATCACACTGGGAATTGGGTTTCAATATGTAAATTCTGGGGGAACACAAACATGCAGTCCATAACAGGGTGTCCTGGGTCTTAGTCTTTAGACCTCGTTGCTCCTCTCTTCATGCTGTGTGGGAAGAAAAATAATTTCCCTTTTAGCCTTCTAAATTCTTCTGGCTGGTCTAATAGTCAAAATATCATGAGACAGATTAAAAGGAGAAAAATGAACAAATGTTGTACATATGTACAGACGAGGGTTCTGTAAGAATAGGAGACCTGAGCACAAATCAGGCTGATCACACAATCATAGTACAGGGAGTATTATTTAACAATTCCTGAGGCTTATAGAGCTAAGGAGAAAGAGGGGGTTATGGTTTGGAACTTCAAAGGGCAGGAGGACAATTCATGTGGAGATGGAAACGCAAATCTTTGGTAAATATAGGTTTGCTGGGCCATCATTAACAAGGGGACACGGAGAGGCTTGGATCAAAAGGGTCTTGCTAGGTTCCTGCCTGCCTATCACACACTAGTTCATATTGAACTATAGTTGTCAATGATAAAATATCCTCCTTCCCGGAGCAGGTCCTCTATCTATAATTTCTTTTAGGCAGTTGGAGGAAGGGTCAAATGTTCTTCCTGACTCTTTTGTTTATTGGAAATAACCAGCTTGAAACAAGTGGTATCCCAAAAAGGCATATTTTGGGGTGGCAAACTCTACTTCCTTTTAATACTCACACCCTGGGTAACTCATCTCATGCCAGACTTTAAATACTATTTGCCTAGTGATACAAGGAAAGTTTTCTTTAAAATTTGGAAATAGGAAAAAAGTTCTAAATGATCATTCAAGATCTAGAAGTAAGGGAAGAGATGGATGAGTTGGACTATATAAAAATTCAAAAATGACTTTTACAAAGTTATTTTTATCAGCATAAGCAACATTAAAAGGTAGTGATAATCTTGAAAACAAGACATCTGACTTACATTAGTGGAAAGAGTTAATAATACTCATAAGAAGTTTCTAAAAACAGAAGAAAATGACCAATAAGTCCATGGAAAAATGGGTTAGAGAAATGGACAATTCACAGAAATAGAAATAGAAATGATGCTTAAGCATATGCAGGGGGTGGCAAAAGTAGGCTTACAGTTCTTTGTATGGAAAATAGTGCAAAAATTAACGAATAATAATACAAGAATAAAATCTGTTTTTCATGTACTCACAACTGCAAACCTACTTTTGCCCACCCCATATATAATACTTCCCTCAGGGAAGTACTTGGGGGTCTGTAGAGAAGGGGGATGATGGACCCTCGCCCTTCAGCTTTGACATAGCCTGAGTCCTCATTCTGTCTGCAAGAAGTCTCCTAATCTTTTGGCTGCCTTACTTCCCCTTCTCTACCTAAGCCTGAAACAATGCTGGAGGTGGGTGCGGCCCTGTGCGCGAAAGAGCCAGTTCCCCAGGGCGATCAGGCCTAAGAAAGAATGCATAAAATCCTATCAAACCTACTTTGCTAATACCCTCAATTTAAATGATAGGGTACAAGTCTGAAATGAGTTTGTTTCCCCTAAGTTTTATGGCCCTTTAGCTATTTGACCCTGACTCAAAATAGGCCCTCAGAGTTCTTTGAATGTTATCTATTCGATCATTACTGCCTGACAATGATTGATGGGCTTAATCTGAGAATGTGGGCCTTTGGAACCCTGGTTGCTTACTGATTAAAATAATGCTCCGTGTACTTTGACACATTTGCAAATTATTTTCCCAGGGTTGTGTGAGAGACCAGAAAGTAGCAAGCTTTGTGGGATCTATAGCAGTCCCAACTAAAAACAAGGGGGGAAATATAAGAGACCATTCTCCGTGGCACGGGCCCAGACAGGACCCACACTCCCGGACAGGTTCTCCCATGGGGAATCAGGCCTGCATTGTACCTAGCCCACTTTGAAACTTGCTTTTTGCTAAAACTCCCTCACCCTGAATTGAGGCAGGAAACATTTACTGCATATCTTTAAAGTAACTTTCTAAAATCCATGCTAAACCTTCCAAGGACAAGTGTAACCAGTCCAACCACTTTTCCCTTTGCATTTGCAAATATCCTTCTGTGATGTGATTAGTGGCATCCTCTCCTTTGTTTTCTGCGAAAGGTAACCACCTAAAGTGAACCTCTGTATAGTAAATGAGGACCATCATGTAATGTGCCCAAAAAAGCAATAAAAGGTTGTCAAAGCAAGGGTCGGGGCACTCTCCTCTTGGGACAGTGGCCGTGCCATCCCTTTTCCTCCACATGACTCGGTAGTCTGTGTGAATTTGTCTCGTATCTCATCCACAATGTCGAGGACCCCATGAGCCAGGGTTCGTGTCACTTCCATATATGTTACAGTTATTATAATGGGCAAGTTCTAATTATAAGAGAACTAAAGTAGTACCTGATTGCTGATGGGGTGAGTTATAAAGAAACAACAGAGAGAATATATTCAATAATACTATAATTATGTATGGTGTCAAACGTGCACTAGACTTAACTGGTCAGTCACTTCCTAAATTATATAAGTGTCTAATCCCTATGTTGTACACCTGAAAGTAATATAATATTATATATCACCTGTAATTGAAAAATAACAGAATATTTTTAAAAAGAAGAGGAAAAAAAGAAAAAACAGTCCAAAAATGGAATCACTTTTACCAAGCCCCTCAAAGACTTAATACCTAACCTAACTGCAATTTCAGTCTCTTCCTGATTAGGGTTAGGGTTAGGGTTAGGGTTAGGGTGGGAGTGGAATTTTAAACCCATCAGTGGGGAATTTCCTTATCATCACTAGTGAAGTAATCTGCTTGTTAAGATCCCCGGCCTTTGCTTAAGGGAAGGTGTCCATGCAGGAAATAATCTACTCTTCTAACTTTTTAGTCCCACTCTTTCTGCCTCTAAAAACTTTCCATTTTGTACACGTCTCAGAATGCCCCTCTAGTTGCTAGATGGAATGCTGCCTGATTCATGAATCACTCAATAAAGCCAATTAGATCTTCAAACTTACTGGGTTGAATTTTGTTCTTTAACAGATAGTACAATGAAAGTTTTCCAAGATGATAGAAATAAGATTGCCATCTAAAAGGTAAAATGCTAAGCTAACCAATTTGAGTCATGGGCTCATCTTTGGACTAGCTGACACAAGGACAGGGAAATTATCCAAATTGGTTTAAGCCAATGAGGGCCCACCTCTATAGTCGGGGATAGGGAAAGAGGGAGGTGGTCAGTACTGTAGCTGGGGATAGTGATGGGGGGTGCAAATGTTGGAAAAATTTTAGGTTTAGGTAATAAGCTTAGCAATCAATGAGTGTAAAAAGGTACTGTTTTCAGGAACTGAAGGTAGCACCCACACGGACTCCAGGAGACCAGAAGCAGTTCCACCTTTGTGCCTCAGGAGGACTCAAGCAATCGAGATGGTATCTGAGCCATTGTACTCCAGGGGGAGACACCCAGGGCCCAAGACACAGGGCCACTGCCCAGTGCATAGATGAAAGAATTCTGCAGCTTTCTATCTGATTAACTTTTTCCCTGAATTCCAAACCCCTTAACTACACTTTTCTTTTCCTTGTAGAACGGGTTGGTTTAAATTGGAATTTAAGACGGTCTGTTAAGGTACAAACCCGCCATCTTCTCAGATCTCTGACCATCTGAATAAAGTGCCCATAAAGATTCAGTATCCCTGCCTCTGTTTATTGGGTCTGGTAGGTGACAGATAGCATGAACACCAGCTTTTCTGGTTTCAATAGGACATGTACATGGGGTGGGGGGTGGGGGGCAGGGCGTGTTAATACCATCCAGAAAGCAAAGCTGCCATGGTTTCGACAGGGTGCAAGGAAATTTAAAGAGGCACCTACCATGTCAACTACAGCCAATAATGTTTGTAATTTATTATTTTAAGGTTTTTCTAAAAATGTACCTTTTATTTTTTCAGACTCATTTTTTCCCCATCTTCTGCATAAAACCCAAATTGATTACTTATGCTGGTAACTTCAAACCGCTATTACCTGGCTCCAATGCCCTTAGGAATAATTATCTACTTAATTACCCAATTTTGCAAATCAAAACTATTTTACCACTAGAGACACATACTTAATGCTGAAAAGTATGGTATAATCACATTGCAAATAATATATTTTG
Source organism: Anoura caudifer (assembly GCA_004027475.1). Lineage (NCBI taxonomy): Eukaryota > Metazoa > Chordata > Mammalia > Chiroptera > Phyllostomidae > Anoura > Anoura caudifer. The sequence goes on from PVKU01005230.1 coordinate 100,520, forward strand.
CTTTGCCTCTTAATTAACTTTGTTTAATCCTATGGATAAAGTCAAATGTTTGTGTCAAAAATAAATGCTTTTTTTCCCCCTCTAGCAATGTAAAATTTTCACTCGGAGGATTGAGGGAGTGAATTTTATTTCTATTAGACTTGTATGCTGAAGAGTATCGACCTTAAACTGGAATTACTTTGATTTTTCTGCCTCATCTGCTGAAATGTTTCAATTATATTTTTAATTTTTATTTTAAAATTTTAGTTGACATTATTTTGTATTAGTTTTAAAATTGTAAAAGACATCGGAGTTTGGGCTGCCGGTCACTACCAAATCCAATAAGCAGAGACAGGGATTAAATCTTTACGGGTGATTTATTCAGATTAATAGGGGACTCAAGACCTGGAAGATTTTAGTTTAAGGAAAAAGTTATTAAGCCTAGCAAGTAATGTGTATGTTAAAGCTTTTGTTTCAAAAACTTCAGATAAGGCCCATCCTGGCTCCTGGGAAACAGCTGGCCCCCTGGGGCACTGGCTAGAGATTACCGCCTGGGGACTAGTTGGAGGCGTCCAGGCCTTTGTATCAACCAGGAGACAGACTCTACCCCTCCTCTTGGGAACAACACTGCCCAGAACAAGAATGCAGCAGATCTGCTCACCTAATCCTCCCTGAATTTCAAAGCCCTCACCACACCTTGTTTGTCTTCCCCCACTTTCCTTATAAAAATATTGGCCAGGAAAGAGAAGGGAAGATGGTTTGTTAGGGTATGAACCCGCCATCTTCTCAAATTGCTGGTCATCTGAATAAAGCACCCGTAAAGATTCAGTCGCTGTCTATTGGGTGTGGTAGTGACAGGCAGCCTGAACTCCGGTGTCTTCTCCGGTTTCATGAGTCCAGGTGACTATGAGGATCCTTTTATTAAAGCAGGGACAGTGAAACAAGGAAGGGCTCGGCATAGAGGAAGCCACAGGAAAGCCGAGGCTGGGACGCCTGAGCTCACGGGGAGGTCAAAGGAAAGGGGGCTTTTCTGACAGGTTCAGGGGGTTAGCCTGGGACACGCTGCCAGCTGCCCATTGCCATACGTTTTGGAGACCTAAGTTTCAGAGAGGTAAGTTTCGGAGGTGGGTGCATGTGAAGAAAGATGTGGGGGGTGGGGAGTGGGTGAAGAAAGGAAAGGGAGTGCCATACTTGTTTTTTGATGATAGCCTTTCTGACCAGTGTGATGTGATAACTCACTGTGGATTTAATTTGCATTTCTTTGATGATTGATGATGTTGAGCATCTTTTAATATGTTTTTTGGCCATCCAGTTGTCCTTTTTGAAGAAATATTTATTCAGGTCCTCTGCCCATTTTTTTACATTGATTTTGTGTGTGTGTGTGTGTGTGTGTGTGTGTGTGTGTGTGTGTTAAGATGTATGACTTTGTTATAAATTTTGGAAATTAACCCCTTAATAGATGCATCATTGGCGAAAATCTTTTTCCATTCAGTAAGCTGTCTTTTTATTTTGTTAATGATTTCCTTCACTGTGCAGAAAATTTTTAGTTTGATGTGGTCCCACGTGTTTATTTTTTCTGTTGTTTCCCTTATCTAAAAAGGTATATGAGGAAAAAAAAATGTTTCTAAGAGCTATGTCAAAGAGTTTACTGCCTGTGTTTTCTTCTAGAGGTTTTATGGCTTCAGGTCTTACATTTGCCTTTAATCCATTTTGAGTTTATTCTTCTATGTGGTGTAAGAAGGTGATCTAGTTTCATTTTTTGCATGTATCTAATTTCCCCAACACCATTTATTGAAGAGGTTCTTTTCACCCCATTGTATATTGTTGTCTCCTTTGTCACAGATGAATTGATCATATAGGTGTGACTTTATTTCTGGGCTCTCTACCCTCTTCCATTGATCTGCATGTTTGGTTTTATGCTAGTACCATGCTGTTTTGATTACCGTGGCCTTGTAGTACAGTTTGATATCAAGTAGCATGGTACCTGCAACTTTGTTCTTCTTTCTCAAGAAATCCTATGACTAGTCAGGTTTTTTTGTGGTTCCATATACATTTTTGAATTATTTCTTTTAGTTCTGTGAAAAAATGCCATTAGTATTTTGCTAAGGATTGCAATAAATCTATCCATTGCTTTGGTAGTATGAACATTTTATCAATGTTAGTTCTTCCTTTCTATGAGCATGATACATGCTCCCATTTATTTGTATCTTCTTCAATATCTTTCTTCAATGTCTTATCATTTTCCGAGCACAGGTATTTTACCTGTTTGGTTAAATTTATTCCTAGGTTTTTTTTTTTTTTTGATGCGATTGTAAAATGAGACTGTTTTCTTAATTTCTCTTTCTGATAGTTTGTTACTGGTGTATTAAATTGTAACCAGTTTCTAAATATCAATTTTTGATCTCGCTACTTTACTGAATTCATTTATCAGTTTTAATAGTTTTTTGGTGGAATCATATGGTCCTCTAAACATAGTACCATGCCATCTGCAAATAATGACAGTTTTAGTTTTTCCTTTCTGATTTGGATGCATTTTATTTCTCTTTCTTTCTGAATGCTGTGGCTAGGACTTCCAATACTATGTTGAACAAAAATGGTGAAAGTGTACATCCTTATTTTTGTTCCTGATCTTAAGAAAAATGCTTTTACCTTTTCCGCTTGAGTATAATGTTAGCTGTGTGTTTGTCATATGTAACCTTTATTATGTTTAGGTATGGTTCCTCTATTCCCACTTTGATGAGAGTTTTTATCATAAATGGCTGCTGGATTTTGTCAAGTGTTTTTTTCTGAATCAATTTATATGATCATATCTTTCATTTTGTTTACATGGTGTATCATGTTAATTGATTTGTGAATATTGTACCATCCTTGCATCTCAGGAATAAATCACACTTGAGCATGGTCTACGATCTCTGTATTGCTGAATTTGGCTTGCTAATATTTTGAAGATAATATTTGCATCTATGCTTATCAGAGAAATTGGCCTTGAGTTTCCTTTTCCTTTTTTTTTCATAGTGTTTTGTATGGTTTTGGAACCAGGATAATTATGACCTCGTAAAATTAGCTTGAGAGTGTTACCTCCCCTTTCAATTTTTGGAATAGTTTGAGAAGAATAGGTGTTAACTCTTCTTTGAATGTGGTAAAATTCATGTGTGAAGCCATCTAGTCTAGGACTTCCGCTTGTCAGAAGTTTTTTTGATTCCTGATTTGGTTTCGTTGGTAGTAATTGGTCTGTTCAGATTTTTTTGTTTCTTCTTGATTTGGTCTTGTTAGAATGTATGATTCTAGGAATTTACCCATTTCTTTTAGATTTTCCAATTTGTTGGCATGTAATTAATTGTTCATAGTATTTTCTGATAACCCTTTATTTTCCTGTGCTGTCAATTGTCACTTCTCCTCTTTCACTTCTGATTTTATGTATTTGGATCCTCTATTCTTCTTGATGAGTCTGGTTAAAGATTTATTGATTTTGTTTATCTTTTAAAGAATCGGCTCTTAGTTTCATTGATCTTTTGTATTGTTATTTAGACTTTCATTTATTTCTGCTCTAATTCTTATTTTCTTCCTTTTACTTACTTTGAACTTTGTTGTTCTTTTTCTAGTTTGTTTTTTTGAGAGTTTGCTTATTTCTTGGGGTACACCAAATAGTTATAAATTTCCCTCTTAGGACTATTTTGCTGTGTGCCATAGAGTTTAATTCAATGTGTTTTCATTTTCATTCGTCTGATGGAAGATATCTTTTTATTTTATCCTTGATCTCATTGTTAACCCATTAATTGTTTAGTACCATGTTATTTAGCCTCCCTGTGTTTGTGTGTTTTTCAGGGCTTTTTCTCTTAAATGATTTTTTAGTTTCATACCATTGTGGTTAGAGAAGATGCTTGATATGATTTCAAAACCTGAAATTAATTGAGACTTATTTTGTAGCCTAACATGTGTTCTATCCTGGAAAATACTCCATATGCACTTGAAAAAAATGTATATTCTGCTGCTTTGGGGTGAAATGCTCTAAAAATATCAGTTAAATCCATCTGGTCTAAAGTGTCATTTAAAGTTGCTGTTTCCTTTTCAGTTTTCTGTCTTGAAGACCTATTCACTGAAGTCAATGAGGTGTTAAGTCCCCCACTGTGACTGTATTACTCCCAATCTCTCCCTTTATGTCTGTTGGTACCTGTTTTAGGTATTAGGTGCTCCTGTACGGTTCATAAATGTTTACAAGGGCTATTTCCTCTTGTTGGATTAACCCCTTCATCTTTATGAAACGTCCTGTGCCTCTTATTATAGTCTTTGTGTGTAAAGTCTGTTTTGTCCCATAGTAAGTATTGCTAACTCAGCTCCACTTTATCCCTTCACTTTCAGGTTGTGTGTGTCTGAAGTGGGTCCCGTGTAGGCAGCATATGTATAGGTTTTGTTTTCTTATCCATTTTGCTAGCTTATGTTTTTTGATTGGAGCATTTAATCCATTTACATTTAAAGTGATTATTGATAGGTACATAGTTATTGACATTTTATTATTCATGTTTATGCTCCTTTGAGCTTGCTGCTTATGGAGCTAATGGGGTGGTGCTCTGCTGTAGTTTGAAGTCAGCCCCCAGTTGTGCTGGTTCTGGAGCCTCTTGGGTGGACCCTCAATGCAGGTCTGAGTCAGCTGCTGCCTGTGACCCAGCCTGAGGCTGCCTGGTAGGAACTACAAAGCAATCTGGAGTTGGTAGCTCCCTGTGCTGACCTGGAGTCATGTGAGAGAGGCCATGCTGTACACCAATGCCAGCTTCCTTGTACAAGTGTCCGCCCTGGGGCAGGTCAGCTAAATGCACAGCTCATCCCTAGGCTTGCGGCTGTCTGCCATCTGCCCTTAGTGCTCAGCCAATGAAAGAGCCTCAGGCTGTATGTCAGTTGTCAATTAGATGAGGCAGGTCTCAGGGAGTCACCAGGACGGGTGAATGGTGTTCACCAGGTTAATGCAAATTCAGATTTGGCACCAGGGCTGACCTGGGTCTATTCAGCAAAAGGTACAGGGCACACAGGCCAGCAGCTGCCTGTCTGGGACATGAGGATATTTGAGTTTTTTATGAAAGGCTGAAGCTTAGACTAAATCTGACTACCTGGCACCAAAATAGCCTCTGGTGGTGTGTGATTTGGTTATGGTGGAGTCTCAGGGAATCCTAATGTAACAGTTGGGAATTGTTACCCACCTCACCATTCTTTTGAAGTTATTCTGTAAGTGCTGACTCTAATATGTAGCTTGTAGATAAACTGCACGTTTGTGTAAGAACCCCAGAAACGAACTCCAAAAGATAGAGACCTTCAGGCGTCTCAGCTCTGGGAGATTTGCTGACCTTTAACCCAGGATGACATCACATCAGGATGATGTGAAGCCAGGATGACTAAACCAGGATGATGCACAATGATCAATGAACCCAAACTTGCCTTATCAGAATGGACTGTGCTGATCTGCATGTTGAAAACTTTTCAACCCCCTCCCCCTTGATCTCTCTGTTCTGCTTCCCTTCTCCCTCATGAAAACCTCTGCCTGCACTGACAGGGGGAGATGGGCTTTGAGATAAGAGTCCCCCATCTTCCAGGTGGCTGGCACCCAAATAAACCACTTCCCTTTGAGATCAGCACCTGTCTCTCCAGTATTGGCTTTCAAAGTGGCAGGCAGCTGGTCCTGACTTCCTTTTTCAATAAGGGCGGAGCAAGTGGAGTTCACCAGGCTAATGCAGATCCAGATTTGGCTGTGCAGGGGGAGGGCTCCACACAGGGACAGTGGCAGCTGTCCCTCCAGCCACACAACTCAGTCTCCCTGTGTGCCTCTAGCATCACCTGAGCCACTGTTCCTCTGCGTAAGCCCAGGTTAACTGCCCATGAGTGAGTCTGCGTACTGGCTCTTTAAAAGATTGCTTGGGTTTCCAGCAGCCTTCCCTCTTACCTGGGTGGATGGAATCCCCACTGATTTTCATGGTCAGATGTTGTGGGGTTTCCTCTTCCTGGCATTGAGGCTCTGGGCTAGGGAGCTCTGTGTAGAGCTGGGACCCCCTGCTCCTCGGGGGATCTCTATGACTGAGATATCCCTCCCAATATTCCATGGCCACACCCGGGGGTGGGGCCGGCCTGTTTCAAGTCTCCCTGCCTCCTACCTGTCTCCACACGTTTTCTTCTTTATATCCTCCGTTCTAGGACTTCTGGTCAGCTAGTCTTCAGAGGTTTCTCTGAGTCAATGGTTCTATAATGTAGTGTAATTTTGAAGAGGTTATGGGAGGAGGCGCACCCAGCATTTACCTGCTCCGCCATCTCCACCCAGATCCTGCAAAGTCGTTGTAGCTTATTCCTGGACACCCTTCAAATTATTTTTTTAAGGGTTGAATTTTGTATATAGTGCAAAGCGCCATTTCTTCCTCATAAGATCTGTGTTAAATTCTGCTAAATATCGATGAATCTAAGTAACGTCATAGTATTTTAACAAAGCATGAAAATGGGCATGAAGGTGGAGAGCCATTTTTTAATATAATTCACTGGTTTTTGATCAAAAGTAATTTTTTCATTTTAATAACTTTTAGTTATTTTTATACCTTATTCTTTCTTCTCCTGAGTCACATCTCTAGGATCTTGGAAACATATGGTAGATTTTGCTCTAGTAAGAGCAGGATCTTGCTCTAGAAAAGTGTCTAGGGCTAGGTTGCCAGCATCTCCTTAAAATTATTTACATGTATAACTAATTAGGCCAATAACTAAGTGTTCTAAGGATACTGTTTTTTTCTTTTATTCCTCACCTGAGAACATGTTCATTCATTGACTTTAGAGAGAGAGGAAGTGGGGAGAAAGAGAGAGAGAAACATTGATGTGAGAGAAGAGCACTGATTGGCTGCCTCCCATGTGCTCCCCTACCAGGGGTCAAACCTGCAACCTTGGTATGTGACCTGACTGGGACTCAAACCCACAATGTTTGGTATATAAGATGATGCTCCAACCAACTCAGTCACCTGGCCAGGGCCTAAGGATACTGTTTTATACAGTGATAGGTGCACAATCTGGTAAAAAACATTCAGAAGAAGGACTACATACAAGAGTTAAATCATGGGAGAAGACTGGAAGGAAACACTTTTTTTTACATTAGTAAATTGGGTACAGTTCGTACCGTTCCCTTTTTCTCATCCTACCTATTTTATCCATTTCATATTAAGAACATTTTGCAAGTTTACGCATTCTGATTACATTCTGTTACAGAGCCCCCAAATTGCTATTCAGGAGAGAGAGGTCTCTTACTTTAAAATGAATGTTTTCATTTTCACAAAAGCTATCTTCCTTTGAAGCTGCCAAAATAGACCACCTATACATTGGCTATAAGTTCCTGATTTATTTAGCCAAGAATACAGAACGTATCAGAAGAGAAGTGTTTACATATAATAAAAGCAGGACCAGCATATCTTTGTATGGCTTTTTCTTCTGTGGTGGGGTGAGTACTGCTGATGTAGCTTCCCATGTCCTTGTTCCCCAAACTCAACTTTTTGTCATGTTTTAGTTTGATAAAATTTTAGATTTATAGACAGGCTATAACAGTAGCATACTCCTGAATACCTTTTACCCAGCTTCAAAAATGAATACATTTTGCTTTTTTTTTTTGCTTTATCACAATTTTTTTCTCTTTCTCCCCAACAACACTGTATGTAGAATCTTTGTAAATTTTCTGAATAATTCAACAGCAAATTGTGGACTTCATGTCTGTTCACCCCTAAATATGTCAATGTATAAATCCTAAGTACAAGGATATTTTCTTATGTAAAATGAACACAATCAGAAAACATAACATGAATATTGTACCATTATGTAATCCACTGTTGTATTCAAATTTTGATTGTCTCAATAATGTCCTTTATAACTTTTATTCCTTTCATGAGTCCAGGATCCAACACAAGGTCATGCACTGCGCTCAGCCTTCTCTAATCAATTTGCAAATACTAAAATCAAGGGTTTTTTGTTTGTCTCTTTTTTTGTTTCATTTTTTCCCCAGAGAGTCAGTTTAGCAGTGCACCACTGGAAATCTGACTTCCATTATCCTCAATATATTTGTCCAGTATACTTAGGGTACCTAGCAAGAAAATTAAGATAGTTAATTAGCTGACTTTAAAATAGGGAGAGTATCCTGGATCATCTGGGTGGGTGTGCTATAATCACAAGTGTTCTTACAATTAGGAAGAGTGAAGCAGAAGAAGAGGGTCAGAGAGAAGGGAAGATGGATGGAGGGTCAGAAATGCTACATGGCTGTTTTGAAGTCAGTGGAAGGAGGACATAAGCCAAGGTATATGGTTGGCCTCTAGAAGCCGGAAAAGGATTCTCCCCTAATGTTCCCAGAAAAAGACTAACCCTATTGCTACCTTCATCTTAGTTCAGTGAGATTTGAATTGGACTTCTACAGAATTTTAAGATAACAAACATTTTGTTTTAAGCCACTAAGTTTGCGGAAGCTGGAGGACAATATTCTCCCAGACAGATAGTCAGAGGCCATTGAACCTTTTCTGAGCCTTCCCCCAACACAGCCACAGAGCTGGTGCCATATCTGAAACTCCATCAACCTGCTAACACTTTGCCATGCCCTAGAGATCCCCTGAGACCCTTACCCACCCAATTTAAGGGCCCACCCAAACCATTTACTGTGACTTTTCCATATGAATACCTGATCTTGGTTCATGCTTCACATCTTTCTAAATCATATCAAACAAGCAACAGCTGGCTTCAGTGAGCCTCCAGCCCCCAAACCTCTTGCTAAGTGGCCCCAAGCCTGGCACTAGCATCAGGCAGCCTATATTCACAGCTTGGCTTCTCCTGGGAATCTCCAAGCCTGGCACTAGTAGCAGCCATCTCAGACAGCTTTATAGCTCATGCAGGGTGGCTCCAGGTAGAACACAGGTTGACCTGCCCCTCCCAGGAAACCCCATCACCTGCACACCCAGTGGACAGCTACAGACCACAATGGAGCACCACCACCCTGCTCCCGCAGGGTGGTGATCCTCCACAGAGGGTGAAGGTTGGTGGTCAGGGGTCACAGCCAGCTCTTGCAGCTGACTGGCCTAGGTAGATACCTCCCATTGATCTACCAACAGCACTCAAGGCTCAACTACAAGAGGTGAGGGTACTCAGCCCACACAAAGGACACACCTCCAGCATCCACCTTGGGTGATAGGGGAGACTGTGCCACTGGACCCTACAGGACACCTACTATATTAGGCCACTCTACCAAGTCAGGAAGTCATAGCAGATCTACCTGATACATAGAAACAAACACAGGGAGGCTGCCAAAATGAGGAGACAAAGTAACATGGCCCAAATGAAAGAACAGAACAAAACTCCAGAAAAAGAACTAAACAAAATGGAGATAAGCAATATATCAGATGCAGGGTTCAAATCACTGCTTATAAGGAAGCTCAAGGAACTTAGTGAGTACCTCAACAGCATAAAAAAGATCCAGTCAGAAACAAAGAATACACTAATTGAAATAATAATTTACAGGGAAACGAGTAGAGTAGATGAAGGTGAGAATCAAATCAATGATTTGGAACGTAAGGAAGCAGAAAACAACAGATCAGAACAACAATAAGAAAAAAGAATCAGAAAAAAAAGCGAGGATAGTGTAAGCAACCTCTGGGACAACTTCAAGTCTTTCAACATTCACATCACAGGGGTGCCACATGGAGAAGAGAAAGGGCAAGAAACTGGAAATCTATTTGAAAAAATGATGAAAGAAAACTTCCCCAATTTGGTGAAGGAAATAGAAATACAAGTCCGGGAAGCACAGAGAATCCCAAACAAGATGGATGTAGAGAGGCCCACTCCAAGACACATCATAATTAAAATGCCAAAGGTTGGAGATAAAGAGAGAACCTTAGAAGCAGCAAGAAAAAAGCAGTTAGTTACCTACTGGGGAGTTCCCATAAAACTGTCAGCTGATTTCTCAAAAGAAACTTTGCAGGCTAGAAGAAATTGGCAAGAAATATTCAAAGTCATAAAAAGCAAGGACCTACAGCCAAGATTGCTCTACCTAGCAAAGTTGTCATTTAGAATCAAAGGGCAGAAAAAGAACTCCCCAGACAAGAAAAAACTGAAGGAGGTCATCTTCACCAAACCATTATTATATGAAATGTTAAAGGGACTTATTTAAGAAAAAGAAGATCAAAAGTATGAACAATGAAATAGCAATTGTGGCAGACCCTTTGGCGTGGTGTGGGCCCAGCTCCTACTGGGAGATGCACAGGACCCACACCCACAAATAGGTTCTCTCGTGGGTAATCAGATTTGCAATATACCTAGGCTGTTTTGAGACTTGCTCTTTGCTAACACTCCCTCAGCCTGCAAGTGCTTACTGTAACTTCCTAAAATCCATGCTGAGCCTTTCAGGGACCAGTGTGACTGGCTCAACTACTTTCGCCTTTTCATTTGCTAATGTCCTTCTTCTGTGATGTAATGAGGGGCATTGGCTCCTTTGTTGTAACCTGGGGATAGTGAAGAAGAACCATCTTGGAACATGAGGAGATATTTAGAATTAAGGCCTGTCATGGCGGAGGCCGCGGCTTTTGCTCCTCTTGAGAGAAAAGCCATGCTGTCGTCCTTATTCCTCCACCAGACTCGGTAGTCCGTGTATATGTTTTATTTCATCCATAATGACATGGACGCTGCTGGCCGGTGTCCACATCAAGCAATAAATACATATCTATCAACAATTGAATCTAAAAAAACAAAGCAAACAAGATGATCAGGGACAGAACCATGGATATGGGGAGGGTTTTGATGGTTGCCAGATAAGAGGGAGTGTGGGGGCTGCGTGAAAACGGTGAGGGGATTAAGGAGTACAGATAGGTAGTCGCAGAATAGCCATGGGGATGTAGAGCACAGTATAGGAAATGGAGTAGCCAAAGAACTAATACCCATGACCCATGGACGTGAACGATGATGTGGGGATTGCCTGAGGGAGTTAGTTAGGGGTGCTAGGTGGAGGGCAGCCAAAGGTTAAAAATTTGGACAACTATGATAGCATAATTAATAAAATCTAATTTTAAAAAATGCCCGTAACAGCACCACTAAAAGTAAAGAAAGGTTAATTAAAATGTATTTGTTCATTCATTTCAGTGGTAAAATTATTGATATCCACTCAGGCCTAACAACATTGTGCTAGACAGATATAAAGGTCCTGCTGACGACCTCTTAGGGATGTGGACTGATAAGTACATCTTTAAGATATAGTATTTTTTAAAAAAAAGATGAAAGTACGGTTGGCATGCAACATAATTAGTCTCATATGTACAACCCAGTGATTTGACATTTATATGCTTTACGATGTGATCAGCACACTAAACCTAATAACCACTGGTCACTGTGCAGATGTTACCATATTATCAACTACGCTCCCGGAGCTGCACACTACCAGTTCCGTGGCTTATTTTTATAACTGGAAGTTTGTACCTCATGCACCTTTTTCACCCTCTCCTCGCTCTCCCTATGTGGTATTTTTAAACTCTGTGATCATGCCCTTTACTGGCTGTTGTGGGAGCCAAGAGGAAATACCTGGGAAGGTTTGTGGGAGAATGGAGTGTCCCGGTTAATGAGAACAGCACACCCAAAGTCCAGAGGCAGGGACTCCTGGTCATGGTTGAGGACCGACAAAGAACTGGTGCGTAATCAAGGATGGCAGACCTCTGCTTCTGAAATACACAGTATAAAGGCACTAGGGATGGGGAACCCTTGAAAAGTGTTTGTGGAGGAAAACTCTTAATAGAGACCAATCAACATATAAACATTGAAATTCTTTCAATTCCTCAAAATCCCACCCCCCCAAACCCTTAGCACAAGTATTTTCCTCTACCTGAAATGCTCTCTCCTTCCTTTCCTACATCCCCTCCTAAAATTTATCTTCGCTTGGCTACTGATTCTTTAGATTTTAGCCTAACATCGCTTCCTCTTAGAAGTCTTCCCAGAGCTCTGCCTGTCTCCCCTGCCCCTAAAACTTTAGTAGATGCTTCTACTTTGTACAACTACAGCCCCTCAGACTGGACCCACCAGAGCTCGAGATGTTGTTGTGTTTATGGGGTTGTGTGTCTTTCCTGATGGACATTGCGGTGGTAATCTCAGCAGGGTTATTATCCGCACATTACAGCTGTGGGCTCTGAGGCACACAGTAGAGTAATGCCTAAATTCCTCACTTATCAAAGAGGAATAACAACAGTACTTAACCTCAGCACACTGTTGTGAGGACTGAATGAGTTCACGCAGCCAGGGGCTTGGCATCGGTAAGCTCACACTGGGTGATCTCATACCCATCGCTGACTTTCTTCTCTATTGTTTCCCATTTCAGCGAATGGTAATGCCACTCTTCCAATTGCTTGAGCCAAATCTTTGGAGGCATCCTTAACACCTCTCTTTCTCTCACAGCTTTCGTTCAATACATTAGCACATCCTGCCTGTCAGCTCTGCTCTCAAACAAAAACGTTCAGAGTCCAGCTACTTCCTCTGCGACCACCCTGGTCTGGGCCCCTCTCCCTCTCACCTGGATTATTGTGAAAGCCTCCTCAGGGGTCTTCCAGCTCCCGGCCTTGCCCATTGAAGCCTAAATCGGAGAGGGCCATTCCTCTGCTCAGATCTTTCAGTAGTTCCCGCCTCGGTCCGACTGAGAGCCCAAGGCCTTCCTGTGGCCTACGTGCCTTGTGACCTGCCTCCAGCAGCTTCTCTCATTGCCTCTGCTGCCACTGCCCCTTCTTATCATTTTGCTCCAGCCATGCAGCAAGTCTTTGCTGTCTCTTGAACACAACACCCACTCTTCTGCCTCAGGATCTTTGTGCTTGCTGTGCCGGCCGCTGAGAGCACGGCTGCTCCTCACTCCTGTCAATGGAAGAAATTTTTATAAAAAATTTATTTGAGCCAAACAGAGGATACACCTGGAGGCAAGATCTCAACAGACTGAGCTAAACATTTCAGAAGGTAACACTTTGCAGTTTCTTTTATGCACTTGAGATTAAGGAAGGAATTTAAGGAAGGGTACTTGAAGGTGGGAGGAAGGAAGGATGGGGTTACAGGATAGTTAAGATTATGTGCTCTCTTGCAAGGGGTTATTTCAAAGGTGTGTTAATTTAGATGCACAGAAATAAAGGACTAGGCATGCTTAAGGAAAAGATAAACCTTTTACTAGAAAGTTATATGCCCAGGGTGTGATTACTCACCATGACCTGCCCCATTACGAATTTATGATTAGATCACCCCGTGGGGTTACTTTTCATTGAGTCCCTCTTTTCATCCACACTGTTTTCTTCTCAAACCAGCCAGACCTCCCTGGATCACTATATAAAACAACTTACAGACCCCTCTCCCACCCTGCCCCCAAACTCACCAAAGGTCTCTTATTTTCATAAGTAGTTATCACCCTATGGGATATACATCTATGTATATTTATACTGTTAACCTATTTTTTAAAAAAAGGGCTAAAGTGAGAGGTAACAGCATTTATTTGCGATCCAAAGAATAACTATTCTAAAAGCACTGATCTAGGCAGAAATCAAAATTGTGGTCTGATTAGGAGACAAAGGTGAGGGGCATTTATGAAAAAGGGAAGGGGAATAATTAATTACCTGAATAGAAGGGAGAAATTTCTATAGGTTCAGAGTAACTCACATAGTGATGTATATTACCAAGAATGTCTTTAATTTTTCAGTCCTAGTCACAATACAGTTGATTGGAATACAATGCTACATTAGGCCAACTCCAAAGGTTTGTTTGCTCAGTTTTAAAATTCCAAAGTTTTGAGGAGTAAGATCTGCAAAGCAATTTCTCTGGGATGGCAGTGACTCCATTTTAAAGTGGCTACGTTTTTACATTATTTTTCACAAGCTCATGCTAAACAGCTAGGAGTCACTTTTCTCTCCCTCACATGAAGTCAAAGCCCAAGTCCTTACAGTTCACCCCCGATCTGTTTCTTCAGTCCACCATCTTCTCCCAGTCTCTGTTGCCCGAAAACTGGTCTTCACACACCCTTTTGTTGCACCCTTCTTATTCATTCCCCACACTGCAGCCAGAAATGTCTTCCTCAATACAAATACCAATCTGATCATGTCCAGATGGACCCTCTCCAACTTTTCAGCGGCTTCTTTTTGTCTTTAGAATTAAGTCCAAAGGACATGGCATTGCCCTCCAGGCTCCTGCCCATCTCTCCTGCAGAACTGTTCATCTCCCTCCAGTCACCTGGGCCTCCCTCCACCCATGCCTCCCACCCTCACAGGCCTGAACTGGCAGAAAACACCTTCCTACTAAAGGGCCTTCAAACCTGCAATTTCAGCCTCTCCGAGTGTATTCCCCACCCCTCCTTTTTGGAGCCTGGCCTACTCCTTTTCAAGGTTCAGATTTAACAGTCACTTTTTCCTTTTCAAGGCTCAGATTAAACGTCACTTCCTCTTTCTTTCCTTGTAGAGCAGACAGTCCCTTTGTTACTCACTCTCGTAACTCGTAGGCTTTTGTCTAGCCAACACCTCAACAGTGATTAATACATATCCTCAGTTCTAAGCCATTTGCTTTGCATTTTAAGTTGCCAGTGGCCAGGCGGAAGATGAAGGAATAATGTTGCCTCTACCCATAGTACCTGATTTTTTCAGAAGGGGATATCTTTTTATCTGCTTCCACCTTGAGCTATTTTCAGGGTTGAAATCTAATTTAAATTTGGATTCCAACTTGAAGCTTAAAACACCTAAAAAAAATATACATTATGTTGCCGCATACATAATGAATAGCACTGCCTAAGCAGAAGGTCGCCCACCATGTGCCAACTGATGAAATTTAGGGCAGTGGGAACCATCAGCTCTTTCAGAAAAAATGGCGCTACAGTTTTCAAAACCTGGAGAGGGTGGCCTCCTCTGTGTACACTTAGTGCAGAAATCTTGAAACAAGGCAAGACCCAGTGGAAGAACACTTACTTGTCCGACTGGAACTTCGATTCTGGCAAAATTTCAAGAGCAGCTAATTACTTTCGAGTGACATGTAATTAAAAACCATTAAGAACACAACCACTGGAAATACAGTCAAAACACTGTTTTCCCATATTCTTTACAATTACACTTTCACTTCTCATTGTGTTTCTGGGTGAGGAACAACTGAATGGGCCATTTTAAAACGCATGACTGCAGATGGCCGACATATACAGAAGCCCTTTTTTTTTACCCTGGTGCTGAAGGTCAAAAAGCAGTTTGATTGAAAAGCAGAATGAAAAAAAAAACTGGATAACGGTATGCTCTGGTGTCCTTTAGCCCCTGAAAAGCTGCTACGAAATCACTGGTGTGAAATAAGTTGGTGGAAGCTTTAATCGGAGGAAAAGAATACCTTTAGCTGTGTAATCTTTAAAATGACAGTCGCTCCCTTAGAATCAATACCCGAGGACTGACGCCTTTGTTTCCTTCAGTGGAATATCCCGCGGGGGCAAAGCCCATTACCTCAGTCACAGACAAAGGTGCTCAATAAATAGATAGCTGTTAAGTAAAATAAATGTGTTCTTGGTTTTACGTTGCGAACTTTGACTCATTTTTACCTAGATTTAAAAACAAGTGTGGGCCAACTTGAAAAGTCTGGCACCCCAGCCACCTCCACAGCGCCCGTGCACTTTGTCTGTACACCTCTCCCGCACTGGGAGGATGTTGGGATGTGCCCGGAATACTGTCCTCGTAGTGGTCCATCCCTTCTTTCCCGTGTCAGTGCTGCTCTGCCGGAGAGCGTACCTTGGTTTTAATCCCAGTCTGCGAGAAGGAAAAAAGAACCCAGCTAACCCTTGGGCTGAGAACATAAACCATGAGTCATGGATTCGGGGGTTCGGACCGAGAAGCACTCGGTGATGTGGTTGCGCGTGGGTCGGTGGGGATGAAGTGGGCAGCCAAGAAGCCACAGCCCTTCTCTGCCGATCTCATCTCCATCCGGTCCCCAGTCGGAGACTTTCACGGAGCGACAAAGTGTGCCGGCGCTCCAGGTCGCCGCCCCTGCGGCCACATCACCAAGACCTGGCTCCCGCCTCCACTCCGCCCCCACCTCCGGACACCCCCCGCCCCCGCCCCAGCCCGGGGCGGTGGCGCGCTTGCGCCTGCGCTGGGCCACCGCGCGGGGGCGGAGCGGCCGGCCGGGAGCGAGCGGGCCGCGGGCGCCGGCTCCCGGCTGTCAGCGCCTGGCCGCGGGGCGCGAGGAGTGGCGCGACCAGGGAAGAGGCGCGGGCCCAGGGCAGCCGCGGATGCCGCCTCGGGGGCACTAGGTGAATGCCCCATCGGTTCCCCGCCCCAGGTGCCTCGGTCGGGTCTTAGGAGGCGGGGTCCCCTCTCCACCCCGGCCTCCGCTGCGCTCCGTGGCAGGTGGTGATAGAGGGGAAGTCTCGGCTTTGGCTGCTGTGCTGGGTTCGCGGGCATCCCGGGTACCGGAGGGAGGTGGGGCGGGACCCCGGCTCAGGACCCTGGGGCCCGGGGGCGGGAGGGCCGGGGGAGTGGGGAGCGGCCGCGCGGCGGGGTCTGCCTGAGCCGCAGTGTCCCCTCCCGCCCGGCGGGCAGCGCAACGCCCGGGTCTGGCCCGCCGTGCCTGCCTAACCTCGGGAGGGAGGGCAGCGGACCCCGGCTACCGCGGCGGGTCGTCCCGGGCCAGGACCGTGAGCCAGACAGCGGGTGGCGGCTGAGTGATGGGTGGGAGGTGACCACAGATGGAGGGGTTTCGAGGCAGGCTCCTGCACACCCCAAATCCACTGCTTCAGGGCTTGGCATTTGCTCTGAGTCACCGTGTTCTTTCATTCTTTATATATGTGGAATGTATCTCGGTAAAAAAAAACAACTAAACTAAAAAAACCTCCAAAGTGTTCATTTACATGAAGAGGTTACGTATCTGTATGTGTTAGCTATATTACATTGCATGTATATTACCCATATATGCAATCTCTTTCTGTAATTGAATAGTGTTGAGCTATACTTCACGTACTATAAAAGTCATCCTTTCAACGGGTAGCTTCTAGTGTAGTCGCAAAGTTCTGCAGTTATTGCCACTACCCAGAACACTGTCATCGCCCCGAAATGAAGCCCCATTTCCAGGAGCAGTCACTCCTAATTCCCCCCTTGCCCCACCCCTTGGCAACTACTAACTTACCATGTCTGTGTATTTCCCAATTCTGGAAGTTTCGTAAAACCGGAGTCATATAACATGTGGCTTTGGGGGATGGATTTCTTTGACTTAGCGTAATGTTTTCAAGATTCGTCCATATTGGGTCGTGAATTAGTACTTTAGTCTTTTTTATGGCTGGATAATACTTCATTTTATTGGTGTACCACTGTATCACGTGGTTTTTTTTTGTTGTTGTTGTTTTTTGTTTTTTTATCCAGTCACCAGGTGATAGACTTTAAGGGTGTTTCCACATTTTGGGCATTGTGCACATTTGTGGATGTTTTTACGTGGGCATGTACTTTCATTTCTCTTAGGTATACGTATCTATTTAACTTTTGAGGAACTGCCCACTTTCCCCACGTAGCAGTACTACGTTACATTCCCACCAATCAGTGTATGAGGGTTCCAGTTTCCACACTCCCTCACCAACACTTGTTACTTATTGTCTATTGGCTAATTTTCATTCTAGCCGTCCCAGTGGGGTGAAGTGGTATGGATTTGCATTTCCCTGATGACTAATCATTTTGAGCATATCTCCTGTGCTTATTGTCCATTTGTGTATCTTCTTTGGAGAAATGTCTATTCAGATCTTTTGCCCTTATTTTAATTGAGCTACTTGTTTCTTTTTATTCTTGAGTTATAATGTCCATTTATAGGAAAAACGTAGTTTGTTTAGGGGCTAGCACTGACTGATAAAGACAGTCAACACAGTATTAGGCAACATGATGCTTCTACTGAGGAAAGGTAAATAAGTGCCACTTAAGTCTTTCAGAATAAATACCCTGTCAGTTCCTGGACATCTTCCTGCCCTTTTCTGTTTTCTGCTATTTTGAGAAAAGCTACAAAAGGTGTGTTCATGACCAGAGTTGAGAGTGAGCACACATATTTGGCATTTTCATATAGTCTATGCTTGCTTTGAAAAAAGTCCCGGTTATCATTTTAATTACAGAGAGCTTATTTTGGTGTCTAGCCAAACAAACTAATAAAAATTAACGATCACCTATTAATTAAAATTTCACACGCTTCTCACACAAAGTGGAAGATCCTATTTTCCTAAGTTTGTGTAGTCTTTATTATAATTACATTTACCTCTGGTGGCAAATAAATATTTTTGATGGCACAGAAGTTAAGAGCCACTTACACCTGAATGAATGCTGTGCTTATTTCATGGTCAGTTTCTGAGTGTACACAAATTCAGCATTAGCTTCAGGCCCTTCTTTGCAAAAAACCCTGAAAAGGCCTGCCAATTGGAATGACCAGGAATTCAGGCCCATTTCTCTATTACTCTAATATGACTGTTCAAAAGTGTTCTACCAAATTTCAGAAATGTTATAGCAAATAAAATGAAAGATTTCCAAGTGGAAGTAATGGATAAGTAACTTATTAAAAGCATGCATGAAGGAGCTTTTGAGACCCTGCTCCTAACCACTGTCTCAGTGCTCAAATAAACTCTTTTTAAAAAATTTAAATTATATTTTATTGTTTATCCTATCACAGTTGTCCCCATTTTTCCCCCTTTGCCCCCCTGCACTCTGTCTCCTCCCACTCCCTCAGGCAATCCCCACAGTTGCCATGGGTCACATATATATGTTCTTTGGCTACTATATTCCCTATGCTGTACTGGACATCCCCATGACTATTCTGTAAGGACCAGTTAGCACTGCTTAAGCCCTTCACCTCAACTACCAAATTGTAACACAATGGAAACATTTAACCCATTTATGCCTCAGTGACTCCATTAGTAGAATGAAGCTAGTAATTTCAATATATAACTTGAGTATTTATTTTTGTTTTAGCTAATGGAATGATTGTCAAATATCAAAAATATAACCTATGCAACCTAGTATTGTTCCTGACTTACCGAAGAGATATATAAATATCTTGTAACTACAAGTGTTTCCTCCAGTTGGCCTTTTCTACCTCCTGGAGAGGGCAGTGGGAATAACTTCCGGGATATGATCCCTGGATTGAGTGGACCTACCTCCTTTATGGCAGACTTCTAAGCATGCCTCATCATTTCTCTGAAATTACTGTAGTTAGATTTCAGTAACTTTAAAATAAAATACAAAATCTATCCAGCAGGGTTCAAAAGTGAGGACTGTCAGTCAGATCGTCTATCTAAGGTGAGTGGATGCAGTCAGATTGCTTTTTCCTCGATCAACTGCATTGAGGAAGTGAGAGTTTTGACTTGAGGAGCAAGGTCTCAAATGCTCCTTCATGCATGCTTTTAATAAGTTACTTATCCATTACTTCCACTTGGAAATCTTTCATTTTATTTGCTATAACATTTCTGAAATTTGGTAAATTTGCTGAAGCATTTCTGAGTTTTGACTTGAGGGGGGTTAGGAGAGGCGAATAGTGTGGGATCATGGAACGTGTTGGAGGTTTGGGTGAAACTTGCAGTAGTTCTAAATGTGTGGGTGTTGAGAAGGGAGATCTTCAGACAGCATACGGGGTCTGAAAGATGAAAAAAGAGAAGCGCGGCCCTGGCTGGTGGGACTCAGTGGATTGAATGCTGGCCTGTGAGCCAAGGGGCCCCAGGTTCAATTCCCAGTCTAGGGAACATACTTGGGTTGCAGGGGGGTGTGCAGGAGGCAACTGTACATTGATGTTTTTCTCCCTCTCCTCTCTCCACCTCTATGAATAAAATAAATAAATAAATAAAATCTTTGAAAAGAGAGAAGCATGAATGAGAAACATTTTAGAAGGGGTGGTTGCAGGGTATAAGACAAATTCAACTTATTCAGACATTTTTGCCCAAGAAAAAATTCTAAATAGGTTAAGTGGAAGAAACCTTCTTGTCCTTCATTCCATTTCTCTTCCCATTCCATTTCTTCCACCTTGCTCCTCCCTGCCTACTCTTCTAGGGCCCAGAATCAGACTGGGATTACTATTGTTCATGTTGAAGGTTTTCAGTGTGCTAATTACATCCCTCTCTCTAGATTTTGGTCACAATGAAATCAAGTTCAAGAAGCCAGATGAGGATTATAGTATTAAAATACAGTTTCATTGTCATTTCTGATAAAGCTGGATTGCAGAAGTTAGCTTAGTACTCTGTTCCTTCTCAATTTGCCTCCCTAATCAAAACTGTAGCACCTAAAACACTACAGGTGTCTCCTTCTGTAGGGAGGGAAAGTCCTGTTGCAGGGAGTTTATCTTATAGGAGTTGGAATAGAAAGGAAAACTTTCTCCTGCTGAAGGTGTGCAAATCCAAGGAAGCCAGTGAAAGCTCAGGGGTGGGGCTTACTGGAATACTGACCTTTATCCCCATTTTAGCCACTAGGTAAATCACTTTCCTGAAGGAGGAACCACTGCTGGGGTGAAGAGAAAGAGAAGGTGTCACTTCAGTCCTGAGTGCTCTTGTCTTTGCAGAGAGGGAAAGAAGGAGCTATCTATCATCGGCTGTGCTGTGGGCGGTAGTGTTTTGTAGGCTAGCTTAAGAACTTAATCACCATTTCTAAAATTAAAACTAAAACCATATTCTCCTTGGAAATAGCTAAACAGTTTTTAAGTGGCTAATCATTTCATTGTATGGTTAAAGATAGATTATTCAAGTCCATTTTCTTGTTTTACTTCTCCAATATATGTTATATCTAATGTGTCATAGGCACTAGGCTAGGCTCTCGGAATTCATCAGTGGGCAAACTTGTTCTCATGGAGTTTGCAGCCTAGAAAGACAAGTCCAAGTCCAAGAAAGCATAGTGAAAGTGGGAAAGCATGGAGTACTTTGGGACCACAGAGGAGGCGAAAGTAATTAATCTAAGAGGGTCAGTGCTAAGATTGTAAAGTAGAATATGAGGTAGCCAGGTAAGAGGGAAGAGTGAGGCTGAGCCAGAGTGTTTCTGGCAAAAAAAGAACATGTGGAAAGGCTAAGAAATGTGAGAGTGTTGTAAACTAAAGTAGCATTTTTCTTTACTTTTTTTTTTTTTTTAAGGTTCCACCTATAAGTGAGATTAAAGTAGCATTTTTCAAGCTGCAGGCACCAGGCATCCACCAGTAGACTGAAATCAGTTGAGTGGGTCACACACAGATGCTTGGTAGATAGTGTGCTATATAGTTAGAAATCCTACAGCAGAGTGAACTGAAGTCCAGTGTGAACACGGGGTAGGTGGGGATGATTATGTGATTATGTAGGATTTCCTTAGCCTGATTAAAGACTTTGGATTTATCTTAGAGGAGATGAGAAGGCATTGAAAAGTTTTAATCAGGGCCTGATTAGATTCGTATTTTCTATATATTCCTTTGAATGCCTAGTTTTTCAAATATCAACCTCAAATTTCTTGGGTCAGTGTTACAGGTATTCCAAAATTGGTTCCAATCTCTTTATAAAGACTCATTCCACTCTTTTTTTTTGTACTGAACCCTTCCATTTTATAAAGATTCCTTGTTTGCCTAAGTGTCTTTGAACTGAAAGATCTGTGAGAAGCAGACCTTTCCTCTGTGTTGTTCATGCTGAATCTTTGGTATTTAGCAAAGTGGCTGGCACCCAGTAGAGACTAAGCAAATCTTTGCTGATGGAGTACAAATACCCTTAATAGGAGAACTGTTGCATAGCATTGACATGGTCTTGATATTGCTTTTGAAAAAAGAAAAAGGTTTTATTAGGAATTTTTTCCTTTTAGTTGAAATCATATGATAGAACCACATTCAATTGTTTAAAAATTAAACAAAAAGTACTCTTATGTTAAGACAGTAGTAAAGATAAGAAAAAGAACATCAAACTTTTTTAAAAAAGATTTTATTTATTTTTAGAGAGAAGGGAGGGGAAGGAGAGAGGGAGAGAAACATCAATGTGTGGTTGCCTCTTGTGCACTCCCTACTGGGGACCCAGCCCGTAACCCAGGGATGTTCCTTGACTGGGAATCGAACTGGTGATCCTTTGGTTCGCAGGCTGGCATTCAGTCCACTGAGCGACATCAGCCAGGGCAAACATCAAACTGATTTTGGTGTGTCTCCTCTTTAGGAGTACAGAGCCCTGAGAGATTGGTCACGGGAGGAGGCAATCCAGCTGTCATTTATATTTTGTTTGAACAGAAAGGTATTCTCTGAGCCATCACCCAAAATTGGTTTTATAAAGATGGCTGGGGACAAAGGGAATAAATTAGATTAAAATGTATCACTTATATGAGATTAATGGAGAGGCAATAGAAACTAGATTTTGATCTTAAAAGAAGTAAAAATAGAACATCTGTATACCCTGGAGAACTTACAAATAAGAATTTAATGATGTCAGCTTGTTGCCAGAGAATGATTATACTGTCACAGTACTGTGACTTCACAGAATTAGATCGTGAAACCCATCTGTGAAGGAGAAATTCTTTCAGGGTATGGTTTTGATAAGTGGCAAGAGAAGTTATGAAAAATTCATGAAAGGTACAGCGATTTCAATTTCTGAATCAAATTTCTTTTTAATGCATTTTTGAGATGTGGAAACTTTGCTAATTAGTTTTGTAAATTAGGTTTTATGTATCTTAAACACGAATGCTGGAATCAAAATTTGCTAATAGAGGATGGCTTTTAAAACTCATTAAATTTTATATTTTTATGTTCTACAGAGTCCTATTTTAAGCTGTGCCTCATAGAACTTAAACTGAAACTAACTTTTATAAATTCACCCTAAGGAAATAATTCCAGATATGGGAAAATATTATGCTTGAAGATTTTCATTTTCATTGCAAAGTAATGTAGTCAAGAACATGTCCTGCTATAGGGAAGTGACTCATTAAAATGTGGCTGGCAATCCACTTGAAGAAATTTAACTATTAAAATGCTGTTTTAGAGCAATGTTTTCTTATTTCTTTTTAAATTAAAAAAATAAAAAGTGCTCAGGATAAACAAAAGTTCAAATAATATAAAAATATGCAGGACTTAAAAAGTGAAAATTGTATTTCAGGTCCTTCTTTAGCCTACCAAGATAGGCCGACCCAGTTCTCCAGAGGCCAGTGCTCTAGAGCACTTTGGTATCTGCCTTTCCAGACTTTTTTCTTTTCTTAAAAGATTGTATTTATTTATTTTTAGAGAGAGGGGAAAGGAGGGAGGGAAGCATCAATGTGTGGTTGCCTCTCGCACACCCCCTACCGGGGACCTGATGTACAACCCAGACATGTGCCCTGACTGGGAATTGAACTGGTGACTTTTTGGTTTGCAGGCGGGCACTCAGTCCACTGAGCCACACCAGCTAGGGCCAGACTTTTTCCTAATTCAGTGTTTTCAAGCTGTGCTCCAATGAAGAGTTTCTGGGTCTTCTCAAGGCGGGTAAGGTGGGAGCTGTGTGGGTGGAAACAGGATGCTTCAACCAATACTGCTTTCACCTGTTTCATATATCGGACTTCACAGAAGAGTCAGTGCAAACAAACAGTTTCTCTGTATTAAAAAGAAATGTTTAAAAACAATTGGCCTAATTTAGAAAATGAATCCCTGAGTCCTCTACTCAGGAATTCCAGATCTTCCCCAGTTTTGGTGCTTGGTCGCAAGAATTAGCGCAGACCTGTCTTCATTGTGCCAGCAGTTTCCTGCCTGGGCACCATACACATTGTTAGAATACACTTCCCCCTTTTTTATTCCCTGTCTCTCCAAATCTGACTTGCTCTTTAAGGTTGAGCTCATCATTGTTTTGTTCATTCCTTTTAACATGTATTTAGTGAACGCCTACATGTTGAATAGTATTAAGTGGGGAATAGGCAGACTTTTGTATCAAAAGTTCATAGACTAGTAAAGGGTGACCTTCATATGTAAGTGCAGTAAGGTATTATAAAGTTAAGAGCATTTGGGGTGTGGGTACTAACATTTCAAGTGGTCTCTTCCTTCTACATTTCCTTCTATACTTTTATGGTACTTACTTGTATAAAAAGGGCATTTATGATATGGTTACATTTCTGCATCTTTGGGTAGTATGTGCTCATTTATTAATCAATAGAAGATAATGCAGAGAGTTTACCTGTGAATTGGGGATGAGACCCATAAAGGAGTTGTTTTCATTCTTGAGCAACCAACTATGTCAAAAAATAAATAAATAACTTGAATCCAATTTACTGGATTCCAGCTTTGGGCTTGGGAGTTGGGAGGGAGTACTGGAAGGAACTTGGTTCTGTATTCCTTGGCCCCCATGGCCACTGACACTGGAGTACAGTTATCACAACCCAGAGAATCACCAGTAGTGTCCTTATTATTAGTTGTTTGGTCAGAGAGTCGTGAATTCAAATCCTTTGTCTTTTATCTTACTAACTTTGTTGCTTGGGCATATTACTCAACCTCTCGGAGCCTCAGTTTTCTAGACTGTAGTGTATGAACATTCATCTCCTAGGGTTTTACCAAAAGATAATATGAGACAAGTACATATAAATGGAGTCTATTCTTTTTGCTTTAAGTGGCATCAGTGTTCCATAGAATGGGTGGTTGTCCTCCTTTCCTTTGGGTTTAAGTTTTTATATATTTTGGAGGATTTATGGATTAGATTCTAGTTCTTTGAAGAAGTAGTGTTTGGTTGTTTGTTTTTTTATTGTGGCTGAGAGTGGCTATTTGGATAAGCTATTCATATTCCTGGTAAGGTAAATATAAACAATATAGGAAAGTAACAGAGCCAAAGGAACATACAGTGGGGAAATATATCTCTTTTATAATCATCCAGGGTATTCTCATGAGACTTAAAGCAGACTGTTGCACCCATAATCAAGAAAGCCGAATTAGTAGGTAGCCCCAGAGTCCAAAGGCTGGTCAACTCTTTTCTTCATTCTATCTGCCACTTTCTTCTCTCTCTTAGATAACAAAGAATTAATACGGAATTTTAATAGTAACTTCCTATTACTCTTCAGGTAGAAAAAAGAAAACTCTTGAACTCTAGCATTTCTAGATTACAGGGTTTCAAAATAACCCTAGGCTAATTCATGATGAATTCCACCTTTGTAATGCATACCTGTCTGGTTGGGTAGACTTAGTTCTTCAGTTCACGATAAATCTTACAGTACGGTTTAAGGAATTCTGCTTTATTTGCTAATTGTAAAGATGTTATTTACATATCTTTTTAAAACGAAAAGATGCATCGGATATATTTAACAACAGTATCAGAGCTATTTCCTATTCCAGCTTTCATTCTCTTTTTAAACACTGTGGTTTCCTCAAGACCTGTGCTGTTCAGTATATACAGGTACTGTTTAGTGTGTGTATATACTTTATTGCATTCAGGCAGTTTAATTATAAGTAAGATGGGTAAGTTGTATCAAATGTAAATATTAAACTTCAATTGGTTTTTTAATGACAAAAGTGCTTTATCATTAAGAAGAAACATTTTAATCAATCAAAGATTAGTAAAGAATGTGTTTATTGATTTTCAGAACAACAAAAAATATAGAATGCCTCACGGATTTGTGTGTCATTCCTGTGCAGGGGCCGTGCTAATCTCTGTATCGTTCCAACTTCAGTTTTTTGTGCTGCTGAAGTGAGCACTCAACTGATTTTTAGAGAAAATTGGAACAAAACAGTTGATTTGAAAATTATAAGCCATGAATGGGTTCAGTACAGCTATGTATAATATTTTTTTAAAATTAAGAAACATCATCACCTGGACCATATGCTTACTGATTTGAGAGAGAGAGAGAGGGAGAGAGACTGAGACTTGAATGTGAGAGACAAACATTGATTGGTTGTCTTCCATTTGTGCCCCAACCAGGAATCAAATCCACAACCTAGGTATGTGCCCTGACAGGGGATTGAACCTGCAACCTTCTGGTGTATGGGATGATGCTCCAACCAACTGAACTACCTGGCCAGGGCACAATGTATAAAATTTTTGTGATTATGTAGTACAGTATATTCTTTAGTAAGGGAGGAAGAAATGGCAAGTTAGGTTTTGAATCTTTCACGAAAATATATAATAATGAAAAATAATGATGATGATACTTAGATGTATTATGTCATTTAATCCTCACAATAGCTCCATGAAGGAGGTATTTTTTCATGAGGAAACTGAGATACAGAGGCATAGATCCCAGGGCTGGTGAAAGTTAGAAGTGAAGCTAAAGCAGTTTGACTTGGGAGCCCAGGCTCTTAACTGCTATCAATATCATTAGCATGTTGACACTTCCTGACATTTAATTTTTTGGGATCAAATCATCTCAATTGGCATATGAAGATTTGCTGGATGTGTCACTTAAAATTCCCCTATAAAATCTGATGATCATGTTATTTGCTCATCAGATGAAAGCGTAGCAAACATCAGCTTCACACAGAGCGGAAAGCACTCGCCAGCAATGCCGTGTGGACAGCACGTCTTTGAGCAGGTAATTCATGTTCTCTTTTTGGAAAGGTGCTCACTGGACTCTGCCTTCACACTCAGGCATGGGATTTTGACTGTGCCTAGACTTTACAATCTGAATTTAGACTCAGGCTCCTCGGTAGAACAAAACCTAGTCCTGTCTCAGTCCTG
Source organism: Anoura caudifer (assembly GCA_004027475.1). Classification (NCBI taxonomy): domain Eukaryota; kingdom Metazoa; phylum Chordata; class Mammalia; order Chiroptera; family Phyllostomidae; genus Anoura; species Anoura caudifer. Next base: position 127,065 of record PVKU01005230.1, read on the forward strand.
GGGGACGCAGCTCACCAGGCAATTGAAACATGTGTTTGAGTGTTTGGAAGGGAGCATTGAAAGAAAGAAAAACATTTAAATAACTTAATATTCTGTAATTCTTAAAGACACAGTGAAGTCATCGTTTTGGGAAAAACACTGTTTATGACTCAGGCTTCGTTTGGCGTTGTTATCGTTTTGAATTCCGGGTGGTGGACTGTGGGGGAGACAGACACACCGTTGTGGAGGTGGTAGTGGGGCCCTGCCCCAGCGCCTGTGGGGTGGAGGCAGTTACTGAGTCACCATCAGCTAACAGGTGCATCGGACATGCACGAAATCCTGGTTCTGAGAAACAGATGCAGCAGTGCGTAGTTAGCTGTCTGAATGCGTTTAGTGATGCCAATTGAAGAAGGGCCGTTGTTGCCTGTTAGTTGTGTGTGCTCACAGTGGAGTGAGTGGGGATGGAAAAGTAGAAAAGAAGGAAGGAATTAAAGGGCTCCTGGAAGTTTTAGAAATAGTCAATTGTAAGTAGCCATTAAAAATAAATTTTTAGGATGGTATTGATGAGGAAAAAAATTTGATATTTTTTGAAATGCAAAAAGCAGGATGCAAGACAGTATACAATGTGAGCCTATTTTTGTTTTAAACATGTGTGTGTATATAAAATATATAATGCCAGCATATACACAAATATGTGATGGGTGATTATCTCTGGATGGTGGGTTTCCAGAATAGTTTTGTTTATCCTTGGCTTTTTTTTTTTTTTTTTTTTTTTTTTTTTTT